>CM055104.1:7686878-7737941 GCA_029204225.1 Diphasiastrum complanatum | reverse complement strand
TGAGTTGGAAAGTCTGAAACTTTCTAGATGGAAAGGACTTTTTGAACAACTCATGTGTCTTTAAGAATTGTGATGCACTCTTATGATATGGTATGGTCTTGGAATCTGGAGAGTGGGATTGGCGAATCATAACTCAGACTCTAGGGATATACCTGATCCATAAGAGAGGATTGTGTTCATGGTAAGATTACCCCAAATGAATAAACATGATACAATAGTGACATCTTGACGTATCAAGATCCTCACAATACTTCAATATTCAAAAGCGGGTAAAGACCAAGTAATTATAGAGTGTCTGTTCTTTACGGATTACCAAGTGACATTATGAACATTCGCGATTCGATGTTCATGTGTTCACTTTTGGTCGGCCGTATTCACTAAACTAGAGATGACTCTGAGCTTAAAGTTCTCTTGATCATTGGTAGTTGCCTATGTTAGGTTATCATGTTCTTTTATTGAGTATAAGACAAGAATCCGATGAATTATGATTGACGAATCATAGTTCAGATTCTAGTTATACTTGATCGTTTTAAAAGAAAGGATTACCTACGTGATCAGAAGATCAGATGAGATATGTATGTATATTTTGATAGCAATCGGCCTCGGAGAAGAAGTTATCCTTGATGGAGATTGAGTTATAGTAGAGATTTGGCTATCGGTTTATAGCCCGTGCATGATTATGTACAGTTTTGAACCTATATCACTCATTTGGGTAGAGACTTGTATGATCAGATTTCAGAAGGTAGCGGATTTCCTACATGATATGCAGGAAATGCTATGGATTGCTCGTGAAAATGTCCAGTGTGCCCAATATAGGGACCGACATTAAGGCAAATCTAAAAAGGTCACCACGAGACTCTCAGGTGGGGGGAATCGGTATTATTAAGAATTTTCGATGGATTCTAGTGTAATGCGTACCGCCAAGCATTACAAATTGTCCCTTAGATACAAGAGGACCGTATTAGATCTTGAAAAAGGTCCCTTAGCTTACCAGTTGGACCTCCCCGGAAGGAACTCAAGTGCAACCGGTTTTTCACGTAGGCCGACTCAAGAAGAGTCTACGTGAAGGTGAGCATCTTGGTTCTGGAGACCAATTGGACCTGTTGGATGAATCATCGGTTATGTCTCGACTTGAGCCCGGAATGATCTTGGATTCAAGAACTAAACGATTGAGAAATCGTATAGTTACCGAGCATCTGATTCGATGGAAGAGACGTACGTACGATGATGATTCCTGGGAGTAGCAAGGGAGCCTAAGGAGGAACTTCCCTAGCTTTTAAGTTCTGAGGACAGAAGTTGAATAAGGGGGGAAGAATGTCATGCCCACGACTGGTCTCGGGTAGCGTGTCCATGCTAGAGATCAGTAGACCAACAACCCGTAAGTTAATTGTGACTATAAGGTAATTGGGGCCCTTATGAGTATAAGGTCATAATTAACGGTTGTAGGCCTAAACTCATGATGGTGGATTTGTATGGGTCTATCACTGAGTCATTGGGGAACTGGATGACGTGGCCCAGATAGGCTGCAGAGGTTGTCCAGTGAGGTGTCACAGTGCGCTACTAGTGGTGCATTGGGCCTTGGAGGGTATAAGTATACCTATTGGGCTCTCACTAGGGTATCCTCAACTGTGAGACTGGTAGCCGTATGCTGCTGGTGTGAAGCCTCATTCCTCTTTGTGATTGATCCATAGCTTGGGGGCTAGATCCGATCGATCTAGGTTTGGTTGAGTTGGTTTGTCCACCATCCGTTTCCCTTGTGTTGCTTGTGATTGGCATGCTTAAAATAGGATTCTTGGTTTAGGACTTTATATAAGTGTGTTTTGGCACTTCAAATGCCAAGACTCTTGGTTTTTACTTGTAACTCCCATGACCTTTGGTGTTTGGCTCTTGGATGGCCCTTATTGGGGTTTTTGGCTTTTCATCTCTCTCATTGTTGTATGTATAAATAAGAGAGGCCTTCCCTCTATCTAGAAGTGAGAGAAGCTGTGAGATTTTGAGGGGAAAGAGCATAGTCTCTATGACATTCATCTATTCTATGAGAGAGAAGTCTCCTTTTCATTCTATTCTACTTCTTATATATGTTTGTGTGAATTGTGGCTGTTCAACTTTTGTTTAATGCACAATTTTATCATGGTATCAGAGCGGGTGCTTAGGTGCATGGATTGTCTAATCATTTGCATCTACTTTCCTGAAATTTATTGCATATGGAAGTGTTAGATAGCAGGGACGTTTTTTCATAGAGAACGGATTGGAAATCAGGTTGCTTTGTAGATCTTGGGAGTGTTTTCATCAAAATTTTGGAGCTTATCCTTTTAGGACAGCTATTCATTTTTGTTTGCTTGTGCAAGATGGATAAACCTTGTAGGTTATGCAAACTTTGGAGCTAATTTCCAGCCTGATTTGTCAGGCTGTTTGGGAGTCGTTTTTCAGCCAGCTTTGACGCTGTCTTACAAACTGGTTATGTGCTGATTTCCAGCCAGCTTTGGCGCTGATTTTCAGCCAGCTTTGATGCTGTTTTACAGTCTGTTTATGTGCTGATTTCCAGCCAGCTTTTGGTGCTGATTTACAGCCAGCTTTGACGCTGTTTTACAGTGTGATTATGCGTTGATTTCCAGCCAGCTTTGTGTGCTGATTTCCAGCTAGCTTTGACACTGTTATACAGCCTGATTGTGCGCTGATTTTCAGCCAGTTTGGATGCTGATTCTATATCATGGGAGACAAGAGCAGTGGAACACAATTTCTCTCTGAAAGTGAGAAGTTAAATGGAACAAATTATCAGATTTGGAAAATTAAAGTCCAAACTATTCTGGAGAGACTTATGGGATGTGATTGACCGGAAAGCATTGAGTGTTTTGAAGTTGTGTGTAGTAGATGCACTATTGCTGATGGTCCATGGTACAAAGACAACATCAGAGGCATGGGTGGCATTGCAGAACATGTTTGGTAAGCCTTCACATAACCATGTTTTTATGCTTCAGCAAAAGCTCCTGACTTCTAAGTTGAGTAGTTCTGAAATAGTTGTCCATCTCACACGTTTAATTCCTTGAAGAACGAACTCAAGGAAGCTGGAAAAAACATATTGGATGAAGATTTCATACCTATATTGTTGAATGGTCTTCCTGAGTCTTTCCGAGGAGTTAGAACAACTGTTATGTCAATGAGCTCAACGATCACCTATAGGTTCTTGCAGATTTTTTGCTACAAGAGGAGTCTTTACAGGAAAGTTATGGTAAGACACGGGGGCCTAATGAGGCATTGGTAACCTCTGATTCTAAAACCTTAACTCCAAGTAAGGAAAAGAGATTGTGCAATTTCTGTGGAAGGCAGGTCACCTAGAAAAAGTATGTCGGAAGAAAAAAAAGCAACAATCTGAAACGAATATAACTTCTTCTTCTAGTCCTAAATCTAGTAAGATCTGTTTTTATTGTACAACAGGAGGTCATACAGAAGATGAATGTAGAGTAAAAATCTCTGCCAGTGCATTAAAGGCACAAGCCTTAAAGCAAAAAGATGTGGCAAACCCTGATGAGTTAACTTCTGAGTTTAATGGTTTATCACTAGTAACCAAGGAAGAAGAATCAGATTTTTGGATAATAGATAGTGGAGCCACTTCATACACATGTTATCATGAAGATTGGTTCACTACCCTTACAAGAAGTAGTGCTGAAAGCCGGGTTGTACTAGGGGATGCTAGTACTCAACAAGTCTTGGGTAAGGGGAACATTAATCTCAAATGTTTTGATTTTGGTAAAAATTGCATAATCAAGGATGCTCTCTTCATCTTTAATCTCACGAAGAATCTATTAAGTGTAGGGAAGTGTACAGATGCAGGCTACAAAGTTGAATTCTACAGTGACTATTGTGTAATCCTAACTTTTTCCGGAACAATGGTTGCGAAAGGAATTCAAGGATTAGATAAACTTTACAGACTTAAATTCATAAAGAATGAAAGTGCATTTGTTCATGGGTACTCACAGGATGTTCATAATTCTTTCTGGCATCAACGTTATGGACACTTAAATGGTGATGCGCTTAAATTTTTTGTCCAACAAAAACATAGTCACTAGTATTCCAAAGATAACAGAACTGAAGGGCATCTGTGAAGGGTGTGTTTTTGGAAAGCACCATAAAATGGCACATTTAGAAAGATCAAATAGGGCAGAATCTCCATTGGTACTGGTGCACATGGACCTTTGGGAACCTGCTCAAACTGAATCAATTGGAAAAAACCTTTATTATTTGGTGCTTATGGATGATTTCTCCCGTTTCTCTTGGATCTATTTCTTAAAGCACAAATCTGAAGCATTCTGAAAATTCAGGGAATTCAAAGCTTATGTAGAGAATTAAATAAATGGGAAGATATAGTCAATCAGATCAAACAGGGGTGGTGAGTTTATCTCTACAGAACTTATAAATTTTTGTAAAATTCATGGAAGTGTTCAGCTGCTGACTCCCTCCTACTCACATCAGTCTAATGGTGTTATAGAGAGGAAAAACAGAATGATTGTAGAGTGTACCTTATCTATGATAAAAGCCAAACAACTACCAAATCATTTTTGGGCACATGCTGCAAGTACTGCTGTGTATCGTCAGAATATTTTCCCTCATAAGTCCCTGGATGGCACATATTCCTCTTGAAACCCGGAGGAAATTGGACAACAGATCTATCAAGTGTCAATTTTTGGGGTATGACATGAAACCTGGGCACTATGTTTTGTACAATTTGATTTCAAAGAAGGTCTTTTGTAGCAGAGATGTAATATTTGATGAGCTAACTAGGGCATTGACCTCCCTCAAGAGGCTGTTGGTAAACCCATTCCTAATGATCACATAGATCAGGCAAGTAAAATGGGAGAGGTTGTTCTGTCATTAGAACTTCATAATCCTCTCCTAAGTTTGGATGAAACCCCTGTTCAGGAGGAGAATCAAATGAAGGTGCAAACCAATGATCAATTGGAGGAGGCAACACCTCGACAACTGGAGACGTCTGCTAATGTGGAGGCTGCACCAGAACTGATGGAAGAAGTACCCTTCGAAGGAGAAGTTCCATCAGTGGATGTTCCATCTACTTCGACTTCAAGTAAAGTATTTAAAAAGCTACCCAGATGATATTTGAAGACTATTGAAGGTAGTGTTACAACTGTGACAGACGAAAGGAACTTAAGGAGTAGAGGTAAGCAACCTCAAGTGAACCTTCATTGATGACCAAGGTCTTTAATGAGGTAGCACCAAAAACATTCAAGTCAGCATCAAAAGATCCTAGATGGATTGATGCAATGACGGAAGTATATAACTCCACTATGAAGAATGAAACCTACAAGCTTGTGAAGTCTTCAAATTCAATAAGACCAATCGGAGTTAAGTGGATCTACACTATCAAGTACAACTCATTGGTAGAAGTAGAAAAGTATAAGGCAAGATTGGTGGCGAAAGGATATGTTCAGCTTAAAGGAATAGACTATGACGACACCTTTGCACCGGTGGCCAGAATGTACACAGTCAGGGTGGTTATTGCTTTATCTACCTAGAGCAACCCTGAGGGTTTTGTTACAGAAGGAAAGGAGGATCATGTTTGTCGCCTTCATCGGGCTTTGTATGATCTTAAGCAGGCACCTAGAGCATAGTAATTTGACACGTGCCCTGGATGAACCAGAAGTTCATGCTACGTTGTAGAGGAGTCTCGTTGGAAGTTTTATTTATGCAACAATTACGAGACCTGATCTATCACACATCATGGGAGTAGTCAGTCAATTTATTCAAGATCCAGGGAGAGTCATTGGAAGGCTGCTAAAAGGATGTTGCGATACCTAAAGGGCACTTACAACTTTGGGCTCAAATATAATGACGTGAAGGAACCAATTCTAAAAGGATGTTGTGATGCTGATTGGGCTTCAGATACAGAAACTCGGAAGTCCATCTCGGGCTATGCATTTTGCCTGGGTTCTGCTATGGTCTCATGGAGCAGTAAGAAACAGCCAACGGTGGCATTGTCCTCTACTGAAGCTGAATATTGGGCAGCTCAAATAGCAACCAGGGAAGCTGTTTGGTTACGAAAGCTTCTTCAAGAGGTTGATGATCAACAATCCGAAGCAATGGTTATAATGTGTGACAATGAAAGCTGCCTCAAGATTCCAAAGAATTCGGTTTTTCATGCCCGAACCAAACACATTGAGATTCACTATCCTTTTGTTCGAGAGAAAGTTTTATCAGGTGAAGTGGAGCTAATACAATATTCCACAGAAAATCAAGTTGCTGACATCTTCACTAAAGTATTGCCAGAGGCGCAGTTCCAGAAGTTGCGCACCTTGTTGGGGGTCAAATGCAATCAACTTGTCATTAAGAGAGAGTGTTAGAAGTCAGTATGTGGAGATTCCTTTGTTGATGCTCTGACTGCGAAGTCGAGGTACCAGAAGGTACACCCTAAACGGCTGTTAGGGGTCATCAAAGGTTTCTCCCAGGGCAAAAAGTCTCATGAAGCAATATGGCACATACATTGAGCCTTCTCTAAGCTTGGTGGACATGACTTCTTATTTTAATGTCAAGTTATTGTGGGGTTTTGGCCTTTTAAAGTTGGGTTTAAGGACCAAGGGACAAAAACTTAAATTTTGGTCCATATTTACAAGTTTGGAGGGCCCAAGGAGTTGGGGGGGCTATGACTAAAGGACCTTTTTCAAGAAGGCTGTCCCCATTTTTCAGCGCCCAACTAAAGGAGTCCTTTAAGTGTGTTTTGGCACTTCAAATGCCAAGACTCTTGGTTTTACTTGTAACTCCCATGACCTTTGGTGTTTCGCTCTTGGGTGGCCCGTATTGGGGTTTTTGGCTTTTCATCTCTCTCATTGTTGTATGTATAAATAAGAGAGGCCTTCCCTCTATCCAGAAGTGAGAGAAAGCTGTGAGATCTTGAGGGAAAGAGCATAGTCTCTATGACATTCATCTATTCTATGAGAGAGAAGTCTCCTTTTCATTCTATTCTACTTCTTATATACGTTTGTGTGAATTGTGGATGTTCAACTTTTGTTTAATGCACAATTCTATCAATATTGTGGACCATTTCCGATTATAAAGAAAATTGGATCTTTAGCTTATGAACTTAATCTTCAGGATAAATCTACTGCTCATCCAATGTTACATGTTACAGTAAGCTAAAATCAAGTTTACATGAATGTGATACAATTGGATCTGATGAAGATCTCATCCATTTGGAAGATTTATCACTTAGTATCTTTGGAACTAAACAAAGTACTGAGAACTAGAGATAAATAATTGAGAAATTGTTCTATCTATGAGTCATAGTTGCCCAAAAACGCATTTCTGGGCAAAACGTTCCCAGAAATGTGTTTCTCAGAAACATGATTTTGGGAGCGAATCGTTCAAAAAAAACTTTATATATATCATAGTGCCCTGTGGTACCGCTGTTATGGTACCGTCGGCACCATAACAGTGGTACCGCCAGTATGGTACCGCCTTGGGATCCGCGGTACCAGGGCGGTACCATAATAAAAATGAAAAAATTAAAAAAAATTTCTGTGTTTTTTTCGCAAATTTTTTTTTTTCTTTTTTGTGGGTACCGCGGTACCGGGATCCGCGGTACCCGGTACCGCGGGACCTATGATATATATATATATATATATATATATATATATATATATATCATAGTACCTCGTGGTACCGCTGGTATGGTACTGCCGGTACCATATCAGTGGTACCGCCCGGGGATCCGCGGTACCAGTGCGGTACCATTTTTAATATTTTTTTTTAATTTTTTAATATATTTAATAATTTTTTTTGTCTATTACTTACCAAAAAAGGACAAAAAAATGGAAAAAAAAAGGAGTACTGGGTGTAAAAAAAAAGGGTACAGTACATGGTGCAGGGGACTGGTGCAGTGGCACATGGTCACTGTGGGTGAGCAGACCATGGGGCCAATGGGAGACCAACACAGGGGGGGAGCATCACATGGGGGCAGGTACAGAGGCACATGGGCTGTGGGTGAGCAGACCATGGGGCCAATGGGAGACCAACACATGGGGGGAGCATCACATGGGGCAGGTACAGAGGCACATGGATGGATGATGGGGATCCACATGGCCGATCAGGCTGTGGGGATAAATAGGCACTCACAATGCCATTGTGGTTGGCATTTTCAGAGGCTGTGAGAGAGCTAGTGATAGACAGTGAGAGAGCAAGCGAGAGCCGGTGACAGGCTGTGAGAGGCTGTTTGAGAGCCAGGGTGCTGTGAGAGGGTGTTCAAGGACCAGGGTGCTATGAGGAGAAGGTTGATCGAGATGGCAGAGCGCATACCACCGAAGCCCGAGGGCGAATCCAGGAGGAAGCTTGAGGAAGATATCCGAAGGCACAACGAGAGACATCGGAAGCAAGAGGCAGATATCCGAGAGATGCTGCGACAGACTCGACAGAGAAATCCGGAACCGGAGCCACCCGCCCCCACTGTGGATCATGTCCCCGCTGTCGAGCTGGATCTGGATGAGCAGATCAGAATGAATTTCACACGACGGCAGCTCATCATGGTCAGGGAAAGGGCGGCCAGACGTCGGGCTAACCAGGAGGCAGCTCAGGCTAACCGGGAGGTAGAGCAAGAGCGACAAAACAATGCACCAGACGAGGGCGAGGAGTCGGTGGAGGATCACTGAGGGATGTTTAGAATAGATAAGGTCCAGTCGTATGTGGCGGACTGTTGCTATGTAGTTTTCGGCAGTTTATGGTGCAGCAAATAACTAGATGGCTGCTTAAAAAAATGACAGTATATGTGATGTTATCTTGATACAACGGTTGAATATATACATAGTTGTTTTTTGTGCAACGCGAGCCTGGTCATGTGAGATGCAATGTCTGTAATTTTTTTAAATACAGATGTATTACCTGTGTTTATAAAATGTCGTTTGGGGTGTAGGGGTGATTGCTGTGCTCATGATGTAGGTGCATATATGTGAAGCTAGCATTCACTTCAAACGAAATCAAATGAAAATAGGATTCACACACGCACATAGAATTCGACATAAAATAAAGCATCACATGTACAGATCGACATACGCACAATGTGCAGCAAACAATGTAGGCCAAACACTGTATATAATGTGAAAAATCATCAGGACCGTCTGCTAGAGACAAACTACTGAAACTAAAACAATAGAGCCACAATCAATGCTCTGGCTCTGACTTAGACGAATGCTTTGGAGACAACTCAGGGCCCCGAGCTGACTCTCGCAGCCGATATCTCTGCCTGTCTGGAACTGGCATGGGCTGTGTATCCGAGGGGGAAGACTCGTCATCCTCATCCTCCCAATCAGCCTCCGCATCAGCCCCCAAGCAGGCTAAACCAACAACACCTGCTCCAACTGGCTGTGATACTGCACCTCTACCTGTACCTGGAGCCCTGCGTGGTCGTCCTCTCCTCCCTGGCAGTTTCTGTGCCTTGCCTTTCTTGTTCGGTGCACCCTTGGGCCTTCCTGGTCTCTTGCGGACAAGAGGAGCTGTCAATGCCTCGTCACCCCCATGCAAATCACCTGGCTGGCTAGGCTGGGCCCAAGCTGAGGCCGGCTGGGATAGGGAAGCAAAAGAAGAAACTCCCTGTGCAACTGAGCGAGGAGGATGAGCTCGTGGAGTGTGTGCTCGTGGGGTTGTTGTAGGTGGAGGAACTGGAGGCGAGTACAGTGGCGATATGTACTGAAAGGGGCGCTGTGGTGGCCGGTACTGGTAGATCCTGGGTGCTGCCAAAGGAGGAGGATGTGACGTGGGTGCTGCCACCGGAGGAGCCACTGTGGATGTGGGCGCTGCAAGAGAAAACCTGGGCACAGATGGTGGCCTGCCATGGAGACCTGGTGCTGTAGAAGTGGACGGCGATGGAGGGGCTGCAGGCCTAAATGGCATCGGTGGTACTGGAGGAGCTGTGCGACGCACATACACCCTCTGAGGAGCTGGAGGAACTGTAGGCACCTCATGCGGCTGCTCTGGCTGGGACTCTGTGTATGGCATGCTGGCAAGAGATGATGGGGGCGCCCTGACACTCGGCATCTGCTGGGCCTCTGAATCCAATATGGCAACCAAGTCGGCCAGCTGGGCATCCGAATACAAATGCTCTGGGCTCTGGGACTCATCCTGTGCACCAGCCTCTAAATCATCCTGTGCACCAACCTCTGAATCATCCTGTGCACCAACCCCTGAATCAACCCAAGCCTCATCCCGTGCCTCATCATGTGCACCTTGTAGACCCTGCATGGCCTCCCAATCTGTGCAATGAAAGTCATCAGGTGCCTCCTCTGGTGTGCTGTCGTAGTAACGACCATGACTCTGTGCTGCACGCATCCAAACATCTGCGGGACTGGCATCTAAACCACTCTGCCCTCTATCAAGAGCCTCCTCCATCATGTCGACATAGGTAGGTATGCCACTGGCCCCCCCTGTGTGCCCTGCCTGTCTGCCGGTATAACCTGTGCCATGTGTCCCACCTCTGCTACGTGATGCACCTGTGACCCCTGCCCGTGGCGTGTGCCCTGCACCTGTATAATCTGCCTCATCCCTCTCTGGTCTGGCAAACACAACCCGAATGGGTGTACCTGTTCGGATTTGCTGCCCCCCCACATGCTGCACTCTCATTGACCACCAGGTCTGCTCTCCCATAGTGCCCCCAGTACAGTCCCCCTGTACAATAACATCTTTTTTCTAAACCGTAGCCCTTTTTTTTCCTAAATTTTTTACCTAGTTTTAGCCTATTGAAAGGGTTTTTTTTTTTTTTTTAAATAAAAAATAAAAAATATATTTTTGTGGTGCCGCCCTGGTACCGCTGGTCTGAGGGGCGACACCATAACTGCGGTACCACCATTATGGTACCGCGGTACCATAATGGCGGTACCACGTGCCACTATGATATATATTTTGCCCTAAAATTGCCCTAATTTAGACCCAAACAGGGATTAACTAGACCCAACTGTAATCAAAACACCTGGTAACCTACATAAATGCAATGCCCTTGATCAGAGCTTTGATCTGATACCCATATTGCCAACAAAAATTTAAAAAAAAGAAGAAGTCCTGTATGTTTGATATTTTGGTCATAAGGAAATTTGCCAAAAGTCATAGGCAAAGTCTGCGACAAAAAACCACTTCCATATTGGGTTATTGAGCCTAATATAAACGGTTAAAATTGGAAATTTTAGAGTTTCATCAAGTGGAACGTAGTACGTTATGTATGTATGAAACAATATGTCCCACACCAGAAGGAACAAAATGAGACTGTATGGTGGGAGCGCAAGGCCAAAACTTGGAACTTTTTCTTAGATGATTGCTATAACGTATCCTAGCCACAACACAATCATTAACTTACACAAAGTTCTTCAAGATGATAACATGTGTGTGGTCTCTAGTCTTTTCTAACATAAAAATCTAGCAAAAAGATACTTCTTCTATCATTTGAATTTTTAAAGCTTGTGGATGTATGATCCATAATGACTGTGCATTGCACACTTGAGTGAAGTGGAATCCTATTTTTTTTGTAGAAAAAAATTGTTGAATTTTTATCACCTTTCATTGTTCATGGTTTTGGAAAAGCAGTAAGAATGGTTATGCATCCTACATTCTTTAGTTGTTTACTAATGCAGGCATTGACTATTTGATCAGGGAAACGTGATTGGACGAGGTGTTATTGAGTGGTGCGATAAAGGGCCGCAAGTAAGAATGTGACGAGAAAATAATTAGTTTTTGAAGCTTATTTTGATAGAGAAAGGGTATGTGGTGAAACAAGTGCTAGACCAAACACATTATACCTTCACATTTACGATACATCTTTGCTCTTTTTTTTGAGAACATTTTGGTTGGTAGGGTAATTGTAGTTTTAGTCATAGTAGAACATGTTTGTGTTCCAAACATCATTTGTACATACATACCTCCTAGGGATTGAATTGCAGTGAATTATAGGCATGTTGCTTGTTTGTCTTTCTAGATACTGATTATTCAACTAACAATGTTAGATATTGGTTGTATTTGAAAAATTGCACATATGCAGGACATTAATTGATTGTAATCTCTAAACTTGGGCTTAAGTCCCATGAGCAAAGTGGACTTTTGATTTCCATTCACTCCATAGGTGAAGTGCAATGTACTCAATGAGATTATCCATAATGTGCCAAATTCAGTTTTGGGTCCACAAGCTTTGCTACTTGGCTCTGGTCTCTTATTCTCTCATGCTCATGGGTGCTTGCTATGGGATTATGCATTGTAGAGCTTAAGATGGTTTATGGTGCCTTTTTGATTAGCATAACTTAGCATTCTTGTGTCATATTTGAGCTCTTAATGTTAGGATAGTTATTGGATTATGTGGGAAAAATACTAATATTTAAAGCTGACTAATGAGTGTCTCTTGTTCCTATATAAATCAAACAAATACCTTAAAATGGAAGCTTCTAGAGACTAGAGGTGATATGGTCCATAGTGGCAATGTAGATAGAGAGAAGTGCGCCTTCTTGTAGGTCACCTTTTCAGCTAATTAACTAGTAATAATTGGGTGTGTGGCCAACGTATAATGAAAGTGAACGTAACGGGTCCTTATGTCTGTACGTGAATAAAATGGGTGTGTGATGAACAAATGAATAAGAAGAGCACCCATATGGACAGGATGTCCACAACATTCCCACCCCTTGTAAAACGTTGCCCTCAATGTGGGTGCACATCATGTAGGAACAACATTCAAGTCTACGTTTTGTAAGGTATTATTCTTTGGATAAAGTTTATGCTATCGCATGTCGAAGCTTATGGGAAAATATTGATTGAGAAGGCATTATAAGGCATAACATAATTGATGTTCACCAGAACATCTTGGCCGTCCCTCTATGTGCTTTTCATGTGATGTGCTACATTCATGCTTCACTTTCTTTGTCACTGAGCATTTGTTGTGATGCTCTATTTGCATGTGAATATATACCAATGTTATGTCTAGGATAATACTCGACATAACAAAAGAGACGTGCAATCCTCAACTCTATGAAGTCCAACCATAGAGTCTTAGATGATCAACTTCGTTATGCATAGCATAGACCAAATGCTATGACATCCCTACTCACTTTGTCAGGGTCCAAGGGTAGGCACAAGTCACATGCACAAACGTATGTCCACATTAACTTCATATGTTTGTACAAAGACTAATGTATTGAGTTTCTATTATTTTTTAAAGGTGAAGGGCAGCCCAAAGTCTAATTAAAACGCATACCTAGTGGGAAAAATACACTCGTATAGATAGAAAGGATTAGCACCCACTGGCTACAACTTTGAAGATTTCAAAGAGAATTGCATGTTTGTCAATATGGTAAGATAATATAATAATGTTACGTGTAGGATAACACTTGGCATAACAAAAGAGACGTGCAATCTTCAAGTCTATGGAGTCCACCTGCAAACTCATTTTTTATGTGAATGTGTGGGTTATTACCTTGAAGCTTGGGAACATCTATCAGGGCACATCCACATAACTTTCATATGTTCTTCCTAGTATAGTGACGTGTTTTCAAAATTCTATGAATGTTCTTATCTTTTTCTAGTAAGGCAGATTGGTCAAGTGATGTATGGTCATAGTCCTATGGATCTACATATTTATCTTCTTTTATAAAAGCAGACATGCCGTAGACAAGATTTTGAATAGCACCATACATTAGCCCTTCCATCTTCATTTCTATGAAAAACTTAAGCTAGGGTAGTAGGGAGTGTGTGTGCAAACAGTGGGCTCATTAGAAGGGTAATCTAGCTCTTAGTGAGCAAAGAAGTGTAAGAGCTACTTGGAGCTGAACAATGTGTTAATTTAAGATTGAATAAGTTTAGTAGAGGATAAAACTCCTACAATATCAACCCAAACATAAACAAAGATCTACAAAGCTGCATCTATAGATGAAGGTAGCCAGTTGGTGTAATGCTTTGCAGCTATCATTTTGTAGTCTCTGCAATTTTCCATTTATGTGTAATATGTATAAGTTTTGCTACTTTCTTTTGATTCTTGAACAGGTTTTCAACATGGTTTCTTTGGGTGGACCACATGCAGGAATTGCATCAGTCCCATTATGCACAGTAAGTTGATACCCTTAAAAAGCTGTTCAACAAGATTCTTTGAGGGGAACAAGGAGAGGGTGCAAGTACATATTGATTTTCCTTTGATTGTTGGATTTTTGACATTAGATAGGGTTTGTTTCCAAGCTTTTTGGGTCATAAAACACACCGTAAATTGTTCCTATTTAGGTAGTTTAGTGGCACCTATATGAATTTTGACATTCAACATTCAACATGTTACTTTTGATTTGGACATACTTTCATTTTCACAAAAATGTAGTGGAGGATTTAGAATTCATTGCTTGAAACCGTTACTATGTAAGTATTTTGGTCTATAAAATCTAACATTGTATTTCTCTGCATATGGAATTTCAAGATTTCACAGGATGCTTCTTAACAATCATTTATTAGTTGCTTCATCATCAGTTGTGGTGGTATATGCACAAGATGAAGCATACAATTCACACTATAGTTGTTGATTATGTGAAAGGCACATAGGACACGATCATGATAATGCATGCACAAGCAGTTAGAGAGTAATTCAATATATGTACCTCCATGTTATGTATTCTATGTATTTGGGTGACTATCCATGTTATGTATAGTTACAAGCATCATACATTTAACCGCTATGGCTACAAACACATGTTCTCATATTCAGTATAGTTACTATTATCCTAACCGTCATTGTATTTTCTATTTGGCTACTTGTGCTTTAAGGTAGTTACTCGGTGAGACTTCTATATTTACGATTGTTTCCTGGTTACGTTTTCAATTGATGGATTTCATTGAGCTAATGGATTTCTATGTATGAATATGGATACATTTTCAATTGATGGATTTCATTGAGCTAATGGATTTCTATGTATGAATATGGATAGGACTAATGTAGTTTCTAGGGTTGTGAATGGTTTTATGGTAAGTTTAATTGGTTGGTCATGCACGGACCATAAGAACCATCTTATCAATTTTAACAATAACGTTAGGAAAGTCTTCATGTGAAGGGAGAAGGATATTTCTCACCTATGTAATTCTCATTAGGAAATGAAAAAGTGTTTTCAAAATCTAGGTAATGATGTCACATATCAAATGTACCCATTAGAGATAACGTTCATGGTTTGGGCTCATTACCTCCTAAAATTTTAAGTTTTGAAATGTTACCTTCAATTATAATTTATCCAAAGGTAGAAAAGAAGAACTATTTAGAATAACTTACAATTGTATCTCAAAAAAGACTCCCTTATGGTCTTCCTCCACCAAAGTTTCCACAAACCATGTTTGGAAACAAACGTTTCCACAAACCGCAGTTGGAAATGAACAAATTGTTCAAAGCCGGTTTGAATAGAAAAAAAAAAGGCCGATTCGTTGTTGATTGTTGGAGGATGCAAGCTACGCACAAAGCGGCTGCGTCCGAAAAGGCACCAAAAAGAGTGCATTCGTCTCATAAGCAAATGGAGATAACAGAACCCACATATAAGCTCATTGTAGACAATGTACCCTTGTCCCCTGGTATGAGCCCTTTTGGGGTCAAAGGGGAACGATGGCGGGTGGCTAGGCGGTGGGGATGATCCCGCACGAGGCCCGCAGGCGCACACGACTCGCCACATCGTCTACTGGACCGCTCTCCGTTGTTGACAAAACTCTGAGTCTTTGATCTCCATGCAGGATAGTTGGATCCATCTAGGATCGTTGTCCTTGCCTGAAAAGTAGAAGTAGAAGCCATCGCTCTGATACCACTGTTATATAATTGAAAATAGAGATAGAAAGGATCGTTAAATCGAGGTTTACCAGCCTAGGAATCCTCGACAATCAACATGCAAGCAAATACAGTGACATGCAATCAACATGCAAGCAAATACAGTGACATGCAATCAACATGCAAGCAACTGTGGAAACATGCAAGCAATCTGAAGAATTCTAGAGGCATGCAGGCAACATGCCTGGACTAGTAGTTGCACATGCAAACGGAAATTGCTAGAAAATTGGTAATTTTGTCAACATGCAATGAATAAATCAAACTTTCGAAGTAATCGGATCTGCTGGCTATGGAGGGCAGCGAGCAAGATGAAGAGGATGCGAGCAAAAACTTGCATGACAAGACCTTCGAATTGCTGTAAATTTTGCGTGGACTTGGAGTAGCCAATAATGGGTTAGGAGGGTTGAAGTTTCAGGAGGATTAGGGACAAGTGAGGTCAATGGAGAAGAAGAAGAAGAAGAAGAAGAAGAGGGGGTGGGTGGATGTGGTGGAGCAGGAGGGAGGGGGGCTGTTGTTGTCTCAGCTCTTATCCAGATTTTCGCGTAATGAGTTCAGTCTGGAATCCAAGTCCACAATTGGGGTGGAGTTCGAGACACGTACCAGGCATAGCTGTGATACCATGAGCTGTAAGCTTCTAGAGTGATCGTTGCATAGCTTCCAGGCTTCTGCTGGTGCAGCTGCGATAGCATGCCGAGTCCCCACCCGGACTCGCATTGGAACTAAGAAAGAACGATTTCAGAGTCTCAATTTCAAACTATTCAGCAATACTAGAAATTTCGAAGAATTTGTCCTGTAAAGAGTGGCTTGATTGTTGGTAAATACATCATATATGGGAGATGGGGAGCGCCATAATTTTTTCATCAAAAGAGATGGAAATATGGTCGTACGACCCAGTGAATTCAATACAACTTGCACAGAAGAGATACATCTTATGACAATACTTCAATAAATCCAAGAGGCTAGAGAAATGAACACTCCTTTGATTATTCGCTTTCTTGAGATTCTGAAGAGCAGGCTTGAGGTTTTGCAATCTGCATTCGAGAGAGCAATTGTTCTTAACAACTATCGGGGTAGCTTCCAAGGCGTATTTCCAGTGAAGTGCAATCCAGATCGGTATGTAGTTGAAGACATTGTGAGGTAACAATAGCAGCCCCATCATGCTGCTGCGCAGCAGTCTCAGAGAGCTGCTGTGCAGCAGCAGCCTTAGGAAGGTGGGCGGTGAGGTGGAGTGAGGGGGGTGGGATGAGGGGGAGAAGTTGAAGATGGAGGGGAGGGGGAGCGTGGGCTCCCTCTGGTTTTCCGGCCCATAGTGAGGTGGAGGAGATGGAGATGGAGCTGTGTGTGTGAGAGAGAGAGAGAGAGAGAGAGAGAGAGAGAGAGAGAGAGAGAGAGAGAGAGAGACTCTGTAGTCACTAGTTACTAGTATGATCATTCATGTGTGTTCAATTGCATAAGTTTTTGCTCAATGCTACTAGAGGTAACTAGACTACCAGTCTTGACTCTCAAATTTCAACGCACAAACATGTAGACAGATCAAGGCACGTGTCACAAACACTATAGTTACTAGTAGTAGTCAATTTTTCCTCGAAACACGTTCGAAACGGGCCGTACGAAATGACCCCGTTTCGAAAAGCCATTTCAGTGTTCGGAAAAAAAAAAAAAAAACCAATTGTTTTTCCGAAACCGTGCCGTAAGCTTTGTAGTATGTACTGGCAATGCATGAACAAATTCTCGCAACCTAATAACCTATCCATGGCAGTATCAATAATTGATTGAGGAAAGTGACCATAGTCACCATACAGAGCTTCTCTTCTTGAGATTGCATTCTCTAGAGCATTCTCATGAAATTGGATGTACCTACTTGTTACTAGACTTTCTATGACATCTATAAACCCCAAAAACCCTCAAAAACACATCATTTTCAAAAAAAAAAAACCCTAAAAAAAATTTCTCGTTTCAAACTTGAACCAAACGTTTCATACGCATTTCGAAACGACGTACGAAACGAGCCCATTGAAACATTGGTAGTAGTCTATAGAGTGCTGTAAATGGCATTCAAAACTTGTTTATATAAGAATAGAAGGCTTAGCACTAACAAAAAATAAAAAAACCCGGTTCAAACCATTTTTCGATTCGAAGTGACTAGGCCAGTTTGAATCGGTTTGAACTGGACAAATCGGCCCAATTCGAATCGGCTGCAAACATTATCCTCTACAAAGGGCAGTAGATCAATAGTCTTATCAACTTATCTAGGAGGAAGATGAGGTGGCTAGATAAATAGAGGGATACGTTAGGCCCCGTAACTCAACATGGGGGTGTGAGTTTTCTTACAAAGTAAGAAGCATGATAATATAATCATGTGGATTGTAAGGTGATTGAAAAATAAAAAATACGTGATAAATAACCATCATCCAAGATCGATAACCAAAAGGATCATCCAAGTGAGCTAAGATACGTCACAAAGGTAGATCCAAGGATTGGTAATCATTAGATTTGTATTCGGGATGATGACTCAAGGATCATGTAACATCCCTCGGCACGGTCTCTACTCTCCCTAATTCCTAAATCTAACACTAATCTCTAGAATCATGACAATAGGTGGGGCTCGAGAGTTGGGGTCAAGATCGTTGATTGATTGTAATGTACATTGCAATTTAAACGCTAAACAAAAGCACTTGTTTTTGCTATAATAGGAGGCTAGAAAAAGATTCTCTAAAGAAAAAAAAAACCTCAAAACCGATTCGTCGATTCTTTCCCAGGGTTGCCGATTCTTTCCTATTTCAAACCCTTTTCGAAAAGGCGTTTCAAAAAGGTCCATGAAACATTGCGCTTGCCCAATTTGCATCATTGAATCCTTGCAAGACAAGATCATTTTGAGCTATGTGTTCAAGATCAAAGCTAAATGTGCCCTTGAGATACCTTAAAATCCTCTTGGCTACCTTGAAGTGCGGATCTCTTGGATTTGCCATAAATTGATTTACCACCGCAATAGCATAGCGGGTAATTGGACAAGTGATGGTAGCATAGAGGAGGCTTCTAACAAGCCTCCTAAAAGGTGTCACATCATTAGGGTTTTAATACAAAGAAGTTATCATCTTTAAGTTAGATTCAGTTCAAGTAGGAGTTGTTTTGCAATCCAACACACTGAATCTTTCAAGAAATTTATCTACATACTTACGTTGAGTTACGAATGTACTTGTTGGTTTCTTCCATACTTCAATGTCTACGAAATAGTGAAGTTATCCTAGATCTTTCAATTTTAATTCTAATGAAGCGTAAATTGACAATATAGGAAGCAATCTAACAATCTCCCATGAAGAATGGTAAATAGTATCACATTGAGTAAATGGCTAAAGCCTTATTAGCAATAACAAAGGCAAGAGTTCCCCCATGAAGAGCTTAAAGAATACCAAATCATAGGTTGAGAAATGAATGTTCGTAAGCCCTACCTTATATCCAATAAGAACCATAAAATAGAAGCTTCTAGACATGTAACCCATGCTTATCCAAAATAGGGTCATAGGAGGGAAAATAGTGTGCCCTCTTGGAGGGTCTACGCCCTTCTAGTAGGATCCCCACTCTGGTATAAATGCATAAAAAAGGCTTTCAGGCTTATACATGAATAAAAAGGGATCATGGCCAACAAATGAATATATGCCTAGTGGGAATAACATGGCCAGTCTCCTGTGTTGGAGTGGACTCATTGTCTTTTGAACACTTGGCTGCGGCCCTTCAAAGTTTATCCTGGCAGAATATGTGTACCTTTGGGGTAGTGATGAGAATGCAAATTATGCTATGTTATGGGTAGTAAACACGTCATACTTTTGTTGGAACTCAATGTCTTGTCTTGTGGAGTAATTCATCCATCAATTTTTTTTTTTGCAAACAAGATCAAAGTCTAGGGTAACCCATAAGTGAGAGCCTATAAGAAATGTTGGAACTTAAGGAACGAAAAATCAGAGGTTCATAGCAAGACATACATATACAAAGAAGGTAACGCTCATAGGAAGGGGTAAGAGTATGGACAATCTTTTCCTTCTATTTTTAGAAGAAATTTCATGTGTTGTTACAATCATAAAAAATTTTGATTGGTATGTTTCAATGATTCAAATCATGCCAAAGTGTGAGGCGGATAATTTTTTAAATTTGGACATAAGTCGTGATAGTTGCTTTCTTGTTTTGATGATTGGCTAGTTGTGGAAGTTGTCATTTGGGTAGTAATCCTTCTTGCATGATTATAAAGTTCTTAAAAATGCTATTATTGTGTTGCTGTATTTTTGTAAAACGTGGTGTTGAATATTTTATCCTTCCTAATAGTATTGTTCGGAGTTGGCCTTGGACGTTGATAGATTTCTCTTACATATAATAATTTTGGAAATTTTCAGGTTTTATCAATTTGTGCATTGGCTGATGTAATCATGGAGATGGGTGGGATATATTCAACTTTTGTTCAGGTACCTAGCTAAAAGAAACCTTCTACATGTCACTCTCTTGATTTTTTAGATTCTAGAATGATGTTGTCAAGATTAGTGGAATTCTACAACCAACAATATGCAATTTGACAAGAACTTTATTAGCAATATATTTTATTTACACTTAACCCGTTTACTGCACTATGCCCAAAATTCTTTAACGCACTCCAAAAAAATTTTGGTACCTGTCATGTACTTATATTCCTGCCTCAGTGTGAGCACGTTGGACTTGTAAATTGTAAATTGTAAATTGTAAGTATCGAAATGGCTCACACCAGCCTGTGGTGTTTTGTAAGAAAACGTAAATAGTAGGTTTTGGTTTACATGTTGACCTGTTTGTATTTGGTATGGGGTACTTGGTCTTAATTTATAGGCTGCTAGATTGACCTTCTGAAAAGTAGGAGGGTTGACTGATCAACGGGACACGTGTCATATGCTCACTGGGACACTTGGTCCAATGTATGAGTGACATGTCGGACGGTCCTACTTACTTGCCTGGCACTGCCAAATGGCGTGTCGAGTATGCCTTGTGTCAGCGTTAGGACAGGTCAGGGTCAAGAGGGTGGAGGGCGTGGGAGCTTAGGAAGGGGGACCTCTTGAGTATGCGTCATCTTTTCTACTATGCAGCAATGGCTGGGAGGAGACTTAGCAACAATGCTCTTATGTGTTTATGCTAGGATCTTGATATGTACTTTCAGAGGAATCAATAAAGTGGATATTTGGTGCTTACTTTGGTGTCTTTAGGGTTTAATTGATATAGCTTTGTGAGATGTGGTATCAGAGCAATTGCTTTCCAAACTGGTGTGGGGGTTGGCATCACTATTATCTTTAGTTAGGGTTTGATGTGAGCTTGGTGAGCCAAGCTAGTATGTGATTTTCTAAGTGTTTTGGTGCCCATAAGATTACAGATTGGAGCCCTATGGTGGATTCTTAGTCTGTTGGCAAACTTTGAGCATCTTTTGCTACTTTGATTGCTTTTTCGCCCTGCTTTTGTAAAAAATTCAGCCTTGTTTGGATTTACAAAAGTGTTTGTAACTTTTCAATTCTCAGTATTTTTCAGATCTGTTAGTTGGAATAGGTGTCTTGTGGTAGGGTCGATGGTGAGGTAGAGCTTTTTGGTTTCATCCCTCATTTTTGCATGTTGTCAATTTACAACCCTTATTTGCTGATTTTTGATGGAAAAAAAGTTTGTAAGTTGCTAGAATTTGGTTGTAGAAGGTCTAGTTCTTTTAGGGATTCAGGGTAGTCTATTTGTATAGATAGTTTGTGGTGCAAAAAGCTTGTTTCAGCGATGTTTCAAGGGCTTTTGCTATTGAGTATTGCATAGTTTTGCATATTACTTTGTTTTTTTTGCTAGTCATTTGCTATGGCATCCTCAAGTAATACTATTCATGATTTTTAGAGGATTGATGCACTTTGTGCCAAGGTTGATGGCATGGAGCTGATGTTAAAGCAGATCTTTGAGCAATTGAAGGCTGGTCATGCACCTGAAGAGTCAATGGCACTGGGAATTTGGGTGGTGAGCTTGGTTCAAGTGATAGAGATGCAAAATTTGGCGAAAAGGTCACACCTATGCATGGATGCAACACACATGCTAATATCGCATGCAGGCGGTCACCTGACCCCCGTGGTCCTATTCCACTATTATCCAGGTTAGGTCCGGCCCCAATGTCCAAGGCATCCCCTAACGATCCAAACCCCCGTTAGGGCCATGACAACAACGGTGGTGGAGGAAAGTTGAGAAAGATGGCCTTGTACCAGATGTGCCTCTTGATGAGAAGAATCAAACGATGCAACAGTGGGCAGGCCTCAACAAGGGAATTGGTCAGTATAGCAGGATGCCTCCGAAAGGCAAAGGTTTGTATGGGTGGCCTAATGCCCAAAAGGGTCAATGCTCTATGGTGTCACCAAGACCAAGGGCGGGGAAAAAGAGAGAATTTATGCTTTGAATGCTTGGGACAACATCGATGGAAGGAATGTTCGCGTAATCGGATGAGAACCACCTATAATCTTCATGTAGAACAACAATAGCAACCAATGGAAGTAGAGGAGATCCATCAGGACGCTAATCTTGATGTTCTTCGTTTGATGAATGTTTTTGTGGTGCGGAAGGTGGACACAAGGCTCCCCAGTGACATTGTCAAAAGCGGCGCACTGTAGGTATCAATTTCCTAACACTTCTTTGATAGTTATGCGTGGATAGCTTTGTGGGAGAGATATTTTAGTTCTATTTGATACTGGGTCCTCGCATAATGTCATTAATTCAACTCTTGTTAAGAAGTTAAGAGTGACCACACAACTGTTCAAGTACTAGTACATAATTGAGATTTCTGTTGGAAAGGTTACGAAGATTTGGGACATGTGGGTTGTGAGTATGCCCTTAACTATTCAGACTTATTATGAGGAGTTGGATTTTGAGATAACTCGTTTGGTACACCTTGATGCCGTTTTGGGAATGTCTTGGTACGCGATGCGGCTACTCGTACTAGTGAGAGTAGCATGTGGCAGGTGCAAGACAATACTTCTTCTAACCTAGATCGTGAGATTAGGAGTAAGTCTGCAAATGTGTTTACTGATGATTTGCCATCTGCATTATCCCCTACTAGAAATGTTGAACATAAGATTGAGCTTATTCTCAAATCTTGTCCGGTAAATAGACCACCTTATAAAATGATTTGAGAGAGGAAGAGGAGGTGAGGAAGTTGCTAGAGAACCATCTTGCATGTGGGTAGATCAGACCGAGCCTTTCACCTTTTGCCTTGCCGATCATTCTAGTAAAAAACAAGGATGGGTCTTGGTGTATGTCTAAACAAGATAACTATTAAGCATTGATCTCCTATGCCACGTATTGATGACTTGCAATATGCTCTTCATGGTGCCACTGTGTTTAGTAAGATACAGTTGAAGAGTAGGTATCATCAGGTTAGAGTTTTGTGAAGAGGATGTTCACAAAACTACCTTCCGAACTCGGTTTAGTTACTATGAGTATGTTGTGATGCCCTTTGGTCTAACTAACACCCGAACTACATTCATGATGTTGATGACGATGTGCTTAGACCATATATGGCAAAGTTTTATGGTACCTTTTGAATCGCCTTTTCCAACCGTGTTTGACTCAAGTTTGAAATGGGAAAGAAACGACGTCTCTAGGTTCGAATCGAATCGATTTTAGGATTTCCACCCCCCCCCCCCCCTTAATTTCTACCTACCCTTCGATTATTTCAAAAACAAGTGCTTTCATAGTGTTAATGGGTAACGTGTCGATTAAATTCATGATCAATCGATACTGAAATTCGAATCCTAATGCGGAACTTCGAACTTCCAACTCTTGAGTCTTGTTACCTAACAATACTTGTCACTTGTGGTTTAGGGTTCTTGATCCATCTGTTACCTGCAGTTTTAGGTATGATCTATTTGATATCATTAGTGACATTAGCTAGTAGCTACCAACTTCCATACATGATTAGAAAGATGGATCATTGCTACTCGTCACTCAAAACATTAATGTCACACCATACATATTACAATGTACAATGTACATGGCTAATTAGTAGTTAATTAGCAAATGTTCAATGATTCAAATTTCACAAAAATGACAATGTATACAATGTGCATTGTTTAACTATTTATAGGTAATAGAGTATAGTACTAACTTCTAACAACTTACAGTACTAAGTAGTTAACTTCTAAGTATTAACTCTTGAGCTACTTTGAGCACAAATGCCATTCTACATATTGAAACATTCCACATTTTCGACATTCAACATTGAAACATTCCACATTTGAACATTACCAAAATATAAACTTGAGTCTTGAATCATAAAATGATAATAACACATAACAAATGACTATATGCTAGTACCTAGTCAAATGATGTCAAAATCTTCTTAAAGTAGGGTGCCAGCCAAGGAAAGAGCTGCAAAGACGATTGTGAACTAAGGTGCCACCTCTCAAATAGTCAAATTTGCGCAGGAAAGTGCGTTAAAGGTGCCAGAAATGGAGCCAGAAATATATCTCCAATAAGTTGATTGACTTTTGTAATTCTAATGGCATAAAGAGGGAGTTGTCATGTCCATACACCCCTCAACAAAATGGATTCAGAGGAGAAATAGATCTCTTTGTGAGTGTGCTAAGGCCTTAAGGCTAGATGCTTCTCTACCCAAACCATTTTGGGGTGAGGTAATCTCTACAAGAATGGTTGAGATACATCAAATGAGATCTTGGCCAAATCCCTACAAACTGTGGCTGGCCATACAGGGGGATAGTTTCAAATCCAGAAGCTGAGGGTTATTGAGCAAGTGGCTGTATACCCTAGTTGGGTGAAAACCCCAGTTTACCTTTTGTGTTTCATTTCTATCCAGCTATGTCTAGTCTTGCAGAGAGCATGTTGATTGAAGCCAGCCGGCTTGATGGCACTAACTTTGCATTTGGAAATGCAAGATCAAGAACATTCTTGAAGACAAAGAATGTTGGAAGCTTGTGACATGTAGGAGCCCGTTCCAATATCTGAACTTGAACTCAAGGACTATATCAAGAGAGGGGAAAAGGCACACAGGATCATGAACATGTCAGTGAGGGATAATGTGATTCCTCTAATCAGGTCAGCTAAAGGGCCTGAGGATGCATGGCACATTCTTTGTGCATTGTATGAGACAGCAAGTACAACTAGGTTTCTCTACTTGAAGAACAAGTTATATACTCTAAGAATGGAGATAGGGGAGACAGTTACTGATCATCTTACTAAGATTCGGGATCTTAGATATCAGCTTTCTATTGCTGACAAAGACTTGGTGCCAATAGTTCTGAATAGCTTGTCATATGCTTATCAGAACTTTGTGATGATGATATCTGTGAGAGAGAAGGTCCCTACCTATGAAGAAATCTATGGTATCTTCTTGTTACAGGAGGAGATGAGGAGAGTTAATCTCTCCAAGAGGGAAGATTTCCAGGAGCATGCCTTTGCTTCTAAGAAGAAGCAAATTCTAGCCAAGGATAAGAAGAAAGTTAAAGGCAAGAACAAAGGAGCACCACAAACACTTGAGCAAGGAATGGAGAACTTGCAAATGTCAGAAGCACAATCCTCCTCGAATACTTCTTCCACACCTCGAAGGAAGGGGAATTGCAATTACTGTGGTAAATATGGACACTTTGCTTTTGAGTGCAGGAAGAAGCTTGCAGCAGGGAGGAAATGTTGTTGAGAGTGTTGCAAGAGAGGAGCAGAGTGACATAAGGCAAGCTGAGTTATTCTTTGTTGCATTGGCCTCACAAGCTGTAACAAGTGTTTGGTACATTGACTCAGGTGCTTCAAAGCACATGACCCCTCATAGGGATTGGTTTGATACCTTTGTGGGAATTTGTGATGGACAAGAGGTGTGCCTAGGTGACAACTCAACACACAAGGTCAAGGGAAAGGGCATTTTTTTTGTAAAGCTTCCATCAGGAGAAGTCAAAGTCATTAAGAATGTCTTATATGTACCAGGACTTGCTAAAAATCTTCTTTTAGTAGGAGCTATCTGTAATAGGTCCTAACACCACAGTAGGGCAAACACTAACTGATCCATGCAACCTTGCCTACTCCCTGATATAGAGTAAGCCCCTCCTAGCCCAGTGTGAGGACTGGTAGCATGCAACTGCCAAGTGTCGGCCATGTGGCACTGACGTGGCCGACTGCATGTCGGGACCCAACTGGGGGCCCTATCCTGCTGACAGGGTCCCTAGGCTGTGTTAGGCCCGCCATAGCTATGGACCGTGCTGGGGCACACTACTCACACTGTCTTGCCCTGTTGGTCATGTACACTGGACACGACCCTGACTGTGGTATCTGACCTATCTGTGTTCTCTAGGGTTCGGCACTGGTTACGAGCTCGTAACACTCCCTCCCCCTTAAGAACCGTCTTGGTCCTCTAAGACAAAGTCTGGAAAAATCTTGCGAAGGATGCTGCCTCTTTCCCAAGTGGCATTCTCAACAGGCTGATCATTCCACTTAACCAGATATTCTCGGTATAGAGTATGACGAGTCTGCGTCTCTCTACTATCAAGAATTTCCTCTGGTTCATGTGGAGGTTGTTGAGGATCCAATGGGAGAACTAGAACACTGTCCCCTACCAGATTATCTGATCTGGTTAAGGCTTTTCGTAACTGACTTACATGAAAAACTGGAAAAACCTTACTGCTGTGTGGGAGTTCTAGTTCATAGGTGACCTCGCCTAGTCTCCTACTGATGGTAAAGGGACCACAATACCTTGGAGACAACTTAGCACACACTCCTGATTTGAGGGTTTTAGAGTCAACTGGGACTCTCAAGTAGACTTTCTCACCAGTGGAGAACTGCACATCCCGTCTGTGTGGATCTGCATAATGCCTGGCTCGATCCTGGGATTGTCTAATGCTATGCTTAGCATGTTCTATCATCTGGTTTAGGTCTTGTAAAAAGTTTCTGGCTGCTTCAACTTTTTCTTGTTTAAACCCTACAGCTGTGGGTGAGCGTGGCTGAAAACCGTACATCAGCATAAATGGGCTGTATCCCGTAGCTGAATGTTTGGTACTGTTGTAAGCAAACTCTAATATCGAGAGATACTCCTCCCAATTAGTCTGCCTCTTGCTGACGTATGCACGAAGCATATCCTCCAGCACTTGATTTACCCTTTCTGTTTGACCGTCCGTCTGTGGATGGTCGGTGGTACTCATATTAAGTTTAGTATGGAGATGATGGAATACTGCCTTCCAAAAATTTCCAGTAAACTTACTGTCCCGGTCGCTGACTATGCCGGAAGGTAGACCGTACAATTTAAATAGCCCGTCTACAAACAACCTCGCTAACTCTGGAGCTCTAACGGTTGTTTTGGTCGGAATAAAATGAGCCATTTTGGTCAGACGGTCAACTGTGACCCATATAGCGTCATTACCCTTTTGGGTTTTAGGCAGGCCTACTATAAAATCCATGGAGATACTCTCCCATTTACCAGCTGGTATTTCTAAGGGATGCAACAACCCTCCTGCCTTTAAACGCTCTGCTTTATTTACTTGACATTTCTGGCAACTGGTTACATACTGGTGGACGTCCTTTTTCATACTGGGCCAGAAAAATTGCCTACGAAGAAGCTCATAGGTCTTCTGTATGCCTGGGTGTCCCGCGCTAGGATTGTCATGACATTCATATAGGACCTGCTGCCTATAATCCTCTGAATTGGGGACACATACTCTATCTCTATAGAGCAAGTACTCATCCTGAATGGAATACTGTTTCCATTTGAATCCTTGAGTCAACTGACCCTCAACCACTGGGGTTTGCTTGGGTAATACAGGCTCAGAATCCTCAACGTCATCTGACGACGTATACTCGGACTCATTATCATCCTCAACGGAAGCTGCCGTATTCTTGGATGAACTGGCACCAGCCCCGGGAACTGGTTCTGGAGTCTGTAACTGTCTGTTCTGGACTGAGTTCCAGATAATAGAGAAGAATGCATCATGCTGGCATTTCCCTCTCAAGGACTCGAGTAACTCATTACGAATCTGGGTAAAACTCAGCTCGTTTATCATAGGCATTCTGCTAAGGGCATCTGCTACTGTATTGAATTTTCCGCGCCTATATCTAATAGACATGTCAAACTCTTGCATCAACTCTGCCCAACGAGCTTTCCGACCTCTAAGCTCAGGTTGATTGCAAAGGTATCTGAGACTCTCATGGTCTGTCAGGACCTCAAAGTTGGCACCATTCAAATAATGCCTCCAAGTCTTAAGGGCATGGACTATAGAAAAGAGTTCCTTTTCATAGGCACTATACCTAGTCTGTGCTGGCTCGAGTTTTTTACTCTCGAACGCAACTGGTCGTCCACCCTGAGTTAGCACAGCACCTACTGCAAAGTCGCTAGCATCTGTTTCGACCACAAATGGCTGATTGGGGTCGACGACCTTTAAAACTGGTGCTGTAGCTAAGGCTGTTTTGAGAGCATCAAAGCTCTCCTGTTGTGCGGACTCCCAAATGAACTCCTTTCCCTTCCCCTT
The DNA here is from genome assembly GCA_029204225.1 of Diphasiastrum complanatum. Lineage (NCBI taxonomy): Eukaryota > Viridiplantae > Streptophyta > Lycopodiopsida > Lycopodiales > Lycopodiaceae > Diphasiastrum > Diphasiastrum complanatum. The sequence continues at coordinate 7,709,660 of CM055104.1, read as the reverse complement.
AAGGAGATTTGTCATAGGGACTGCTATCTGAGCGTATTCCTTGACAAATCGTCTGTAATATCCCGCTAGACCAAGAAAGATTTGAAGTTCCAAAATATTCTGAGGTCTCAGCCAACTGAGTATGGCTTTAACCTTATTTGGGTCCATCTTAATCCCATCTGAAGAGATAATGTGACCCAAATATGCTACTTCTTCAACGAAGAATTCACACTTGGATTGTTTAGCATAAAGCTTATGCTTTCTGAGCAGTCGAAACACCTTTCTGAGGTGTTTTAGATGCTCTTTCCTGGTTTTGCTGTAAACGAGGATGTCATCTAAAAATACGACTACAAATTTACCCAAGTATGGTCTGAGGACACTGTTCATCAAGGTCATAAAGGTAGCTGGAGCATTTGTGAGCCCAAATGGCATCACCTTAAACTCATAATGACCGTGACGAGTCCTAAAAGCTGTTTTCGAGACATCTTCCGATTTTATACGGACTTGATGATATCCCGATCTGAGGTCTATTTTGCTGAAAAACTTAGCCCCGTCGAGTTGATCAAACAACTCGTCTGCTCGAGGCATAGGGTATTTATTCTTAATTGTGACTTTATTGAGGGCTCTGTAATCTACGCAAAGACGCATAGACCCCTCTTTCTTTTTCACCAATAGGACTGGTGAGGCCCATGGTGAACTACTGGTCTGAATTTGGCCTTTCCCAAGATAGTCTGTTAACTGCCTAGTTATTTCTTCATCCTCTGTTCGGCTGACCCGATACGGAGGTTTAGAAACAGGTGCTGTACCTGGTACTAGGTTTATTACATGATCTACCTCTCTGCTAGGTGGTAAACCATGTGGCAAATCTTCAGGAAAAACATCTTTAAATTTAGACAATAAAGTTTCTAATTTACTGATTTTCTGCTGAATAGAACTGGAAATAGAAACTTCAGGAATAAACTGAAAGTCACATAAGAATACCTGATGGTCTTCGTCTCCGATTAGCTGACAGAGCTCTGAACTGCAGACCATAGGGCTGTTGGGAACATCATGCTCCCCATGCAACTGGATCTCTCGGCCTTTATACTGAAAGCTGAGGGTGTTCTCCTGATAGTTTCTGTGGAGGGAAGGTCCTAAACTGTAGAGCCAATCTCTCCCGAGAACAATGTCTGTTCGATCCAGGTGCATTATCTGAAAGTTTATTTGATCTTGGTACCCCTGAATACCAAGATTTAACTTACTTACCATAGTTTCCCATATTTTTTTATCTTCACCCTTAGCTAATGAAACTATGTACCTATGCTGACTAGGTACTTCTGGTAGTTTAAGCTTTTTAACCAGGGTGTGGTTGATGAAATTATGGGTTGCCCCATCATCAACCATGACTCTTACTGACTGGTTACCAACTTTCCCATGCATACGTACTAGGTCATGCGGCCCAAAGCTGAAGGGTCTCGCTAGCATTGCAGAGGTCAGCTGGCAACAGTGTTCATGATCTTCATGATACACTTTGATCTCGGAAGCTGCCGAGTTACTGGGGAAACATACAGTCTGAACAAGATGAACTTGTTTTTTATCTTTTTTAGTGAAAGGCCCCTTGGGACACTGTCTGACTGTGTGTCCCTTGCCCATACACACAAAGCACAAACGTTCTTGTTTGGCTTTCTCAAAATCATCTGGTTTTAAGGGCTGTATGAGTGAAGGGCGTTTCTGAGGAGCTTCACCTTTAAATTTATCTTCTTTCTTTCTTTTTAAAAATTTCTTTTTAAATTGAAAGTCTTTCTGAGGAAGCTGCTCAGAAAGTGGTTGCTGTCTCGCTCTCTTCCTACCCACTGAATCATCATAGATTTGAGCATATCTGAGAGCTTGCTCAAGGGTAGTAGGCGAGTTTCTCTGGACCTCTACTTTATATTCATCTTTGAGGCCACGGACAAATCCCCTGATTTTTTGATAGTCATCCATATTTTTAATCTTTAAAATTGCCTCTCGATACTGCGAGATATATTGGATGAGGGACTTGTCCATTACTGTTCTTTCCCAGGCTTCCCAGGCTCTATCAAGTTCATTCTCTGGTAGAAATTCTCTTAGGAAAGCTTCTTCAAAAGCTTTCCATGACCGGGGAGTCTGCCCAGTCTCCTGGAGATTTAACCACCACTTATAGGCCATAGGCCCTAAAGAAAGACTGGCCTCAATTGCTTGCAAATGGTCAGGGGTCTGTTTAAGAGCATGAATGTTCTTCCATTTGCTGAGGAAGGTTTGTAGAATATCTGCATTTCTATCCTTCTCTTCCCCATTAAAAGTAGGAGGCTTTAAATCTTTAAAAACACTGGGGTGAGACCGTAAAGTCTCACCCGAAACTGATGGAAGTGGAGAAGGGGATAACTGAGAAGTGGAGGGAAGGCTTCCTTTCGCGGAACTCAAAATCAAGTTTTTGAGTTCAGCGAACGAGTCGTCCACACTGGACTTGAAATTGGCTAATGCCAGTTTCAGTTCATCCACCTCTGTTACCAATTGGAGGAACTGCTCCTTGGTAACCAGTTCGTCGAGTTCTTCGGCGAACTGTTCCTGTTCTTCTACTTCCATAGGTTCCTTCCCTTTTCTGTAAGCCAAGGCTTCTGTTTCAAGTTCGTCGAAGCCTCTCTCCTGGGGTTGATCAGGTCCCTGAGGAGTGGTCATCTTCGAAACTGAAAGAGAGCTACCTTAACTTCTGAAGGAAAAAAGTCTAAAAGACTAATTTACAACTGTACAAGGGAAAGGAAAGATGACTTAGCTGTTTCTGAGGACTGTACTTCCAAAGAAAGAATGAAGAGGAACCCTTTCAGCTCTTTTCCCCCAGATTTCAGACCTGCTGTTCCGAAAAATGCCAGTTTGAGGCTTCAAAACGGTACTAAATTTCCCGGTTTTTTGAGGATAGTAGCTCGCTGGTCTGATTGCAATCCAACTTGTCCACAAAAAGGCAAATCTGAAGTCCAAAAACCCTTCTGAGTTCTGAAATTTCAGAAGTCTCCTACTCGCTGATCTGGTAGAAATCCTCTTGCTCCAAATCTCTGACGTTGGGGCCCAAAAACTTGTTGAAAAACCAGATTTTCAGAAGCACTGGCAGCGCTGGCCCTGCTCCTCTTTTTTGGCTTCCAACTCGCTGAGAACCAGTGACTTTTTCCCTGGAAATCGGATGTAGGTCTCTGACTGTACAGCGATGGAGGTGCTGGCTTCTTCCTACTCTAATTTCGCTGGGAAAACTATAGAGAATCCTCTGAACTCAGTGAGAAACAGCTGTTTTTTCAGCGAGTTACCTACACTTGGAATCTAACTCCTTGCTACTGTGATTTCTCAGTGGAAATCAGAAGTTTGAAGGCTGCTCCTACAGCGATCCTCCTCCTCTATTCCTCTCTGAGAATCTGAGAAACACTTCCTATCTTCTGATAGCTTTCTCTACTGCTGTCCTAAACTCCCTAGGATGGAGATGGCTCTAATACCAGTGTAATAGGTCCTAACACCACAGTAGGGCAAACACTAACTGATCCACCCAACCTTGCCTACTCCCTGATATAGAGTAAGCCCCTCCTAGCCCAGTGTGAGGACTGGTAGCATGCAACTGCCAAGTGTCGGCCATGTGGCACTGACGTGGCCGACTGCACGTCGGGACCCAACTGGGGGCCCTATTTTGCTGACAGGGTCCCTAGGCTGTGTTAGGCCCGCCATAGCTATGGACCGTGCTGGGGCACACTACTCACACTGTCTTGCCCTGTTGGTCATGTACACTGGACACGACCCTGACTGTGGTATCTGACCTATCTGTGTTCTCTAGGGTTCGGCACTGGTTACGAGCTCGTAACACTATCACTCAACAAAGCTTCCATCAGGAGAAGTCAAAGTCGTTAAGAATGTCTTATATGTACCGGGTTTGCTAAAAATCTTCTTTCAGTAGGAGCTATCACTCAACAAAGTATGAAAATAGAATTTGACGCTACTTCTTGTCTTGTGTTGGACTTGAGTGATAATATGAAGGTTGTGGCCAAAGGATTGTAGAAAGATAATCTATACAGGTTGTACACTTCTATCCCTAGTCAGAAGCTTATACAACAAAAGGAAGTGATGTGGATAGGTTGTGGCATGAGAGGTATGGACATCTTGGCTACCAAAGCATGCAGGTGTTGAACCAACATCATATGGTGGAGGGGCTTCCAGTTGTTAAGCCAAGCTCTTCAGTTTGCGAGGCTTGCGCTATGGGAAAACAACAAAGACAGAAGTTTCCCAAGGAGAGCACCACCAGGGCAGCAAGCCTACTTGACTTGGTACATTCAGATTTGTGGGGGGCAACCCAAACCAAATCTGTAGGGGGGGCATATTACTTTATGACCATTGATGACTTCTTACGCAAGAGTTGGATTTATTTCTTGAAATTAAAATCTGAAGCATTCAAGTACTTCCTGCATTTCAAAGCTTTGGTAGAAGAACATTCAGGAAAGAAGATAAAGATGCTCAGGTCAGACGGTGGTGGAGAGTTCATTAAGACAGAATTTGTGGAATTCTGCAAGGCCAATGGGATCAAAAGGCAGGTTACAGCTCCTCATACCCCTCAGCAAAACGGTGTAGCTGAGAGAAAGAACCGAACTATTGTGGAGTGTGCAAGGTGCATGCTCAAGGCAAAGGGGTTGCCCAACTCTTTTTGGGGCGAGGCAATGCACACAACAGTGTTTCTATTGAATAGAAGTCCAACTAAAGCTGTGGAAGGCAGGACTCCAGAAGAGGCATTTAGCGGCATTAAGCCCAAGGTGAGCGCTTTGCGAGTGTTTGGTTGTATGGCCTATGCCCATATTCCCAAGGATAACAGGAAGAAGCTGGATGCAAAATTAGCAAAGTGTATTTTTTTGGGATACAGTGAAGAAAGCAAAGCTTACCGACTTTATGATCTTACTAGCAAGAAGAGGATCATAAGTCGAGATGTGATCTTTGAAGAAGATCAAACGCCTCCTATAGAGCAACTTGAGATGGAGGATGGTACAAGTGAATTTGTGCCAATACTTGATGATCCACATCCATGTATTTTGGAGCCTCAGGATGATCATATGAGTGATCAAGAGGAAGAATTCGAAGAGGCTAGGAAGCGGAAGGAAAGGGGCAAATCTGTTGAGTCCTATTCACCGTCTTCATCACCAACTGCATGGAAGAAGTTTCCCAAGTGGTATTGGCAAACTGTGCAGGATGGTTTGATATTGGATGAGGTAGAGAGCAGCGATCCAGGGGCTAGGAGGTCTCAAAGGCAAGCCCAACAACATGAACACCAGGAGACAAACTATGCACTTATGACTACTATTTTGGATTCATAAGATCCGCATACATTCGTTGAGGCAGCAAATGAGAAGGTATGGCAACATGCTATGCAAGAAGAGTATGACTCCATTCTCAAGAATACATGGGATTTGGTGAAGTTACCAAAAGGGAAGCGTCCTATTGGTTGTAAGTGGGTCTACAGGACAAATACAAATCGGATGGGAGCATCGAAAAGCATAAGGCAAGGCTGGTTGCTAAAGGCTATGCACAACAGGAGGGCTTGGACTATGATGAGATGTTTGCACCGGTAGCTAAGATGACGTCTATCAGGTTGGTTTTAGCATTGGCTGCATTTTTTGGTTGGGAGGTCCATCAAATGGACGTGAAGAGTGCTTTTCTCAATGGACAGTTGGCTGAAGAAGTCTACATGGAACAGCCACAAGGTTTTGAGGCTAAGGGCAAGGAAACTATGGTGTATGCAAGCTTAAGAAGGCCTTATATGGTTTGAAGCAGGCACCCAGGGCCTGGTATAGTCGTATTGACGACTATTTTGCCAAGGAGCAATTTATATAGAGTCAGTCGGATTGCAACATGTTCGTGAAGGAGGAAGATGGGAACATTGTCTTGATAGTTCTCTATGTGGATGACTTGGTCATCACGGGTAACAATGGGCAGTATATTGAAAAGGTGAAGGCTCATTTATCAAATGAGTTCGAGATGAAGTATTTGGGTCTAATCCACTATTGTCTTGGCTTGGAGGTTTGGAAAAAGAAAAACTGTGTGTTTATTTCCCAAGCTAACTATGCATGTGAAGTCTTGAACAGGTTCAACATGCAGGATTGCAAACCCGTATCCACGCCCATTGATACTAGTAGTAAGCCATCTAGAGATAATGGCACTCCTTTTGTGGACAAGACTCTTGATAGGCAGCTTGTGGGTAGCCTGATTTATCTCACCACTACGAGACTAGACATTTCCTATGTGGTTGGTGTAGCAAGCCAGTTCATGAGTTCTCCAACTGAAGCACATTGGAAAGCAGCCAAGAGGATTTTGAGGTATGTGAAAGGGACAACTTTCTATGGGATTGAGTACACAGATGACGGAAAGCTTCAACTTGGAGTCTTTACCGATTCGAATTGGGCAGGTGATAGGGATGATCTAAAGTCGACCACAGGTTACACTTTCAACCTTGGTTCAGGGGCCATTTCTTGGTGCAGCAAGAAACAACCCACAATTAGCTTATCATCGATAGAGGCTGAGTACAGGGCAGCGACAAAAGCTACCTGCGAGGCAATATGGCTCAGGAGACTTCTTGGGGAGATGCAGATTCCACATGATGGTCCTACTATTCTTCGTTGTGATAGCCAGAGTTGCATCCAGCTTTCCAACATTCCTGTGTACCATGCTCGTACAAAGCATATTGAGGTGGATCAGCACTTCTTACGAGAGAAGATACAAAGCGGTGAAATTCAGCTCGAGTACTGTGATACCAACGATCAAGCAGCATATATCTCTACTAAGGCACTTAGTAGAGAAAAAATTGAAAAGTTTCGTAGCATGCTATGTGTTGGTATGAACAAAATAGCCATTGAGGGAGGGTGTTGAAATAAATGCCTATTTTGCCCCTTAAGGCTTGTATACTTGTAACTTGTAAGTTGTGCATAAGACATGGGGGTAAAACATTTATGTACCTAGTACACCCCACTTGTGCTAATTAGGCAAGTAATAACAAGTAGGTTGAGGACCCATGTGGGTTCTAGAGCAGGATTAGCAAGACACCACCTCTATACATTACATGCTAAATGTAGCCCATAGTTTGGAGGGGTTTCCACGCCCTACTACTCTTTGAATATTCATTCAAGTTGTGGGAGCTTTGAAGTCCTCTCTCTCTTGCTTTTGTATTCTACTCCATAGCTGGTTTTAGTGTGCTTACTATGCTGTTATGATACACCATAGCTAGGCCTTGGGAACTTTGTGCCTATTGTTCTCACAAATTGGGGTGGGTTTTTTGATAACAAAAGTATGAAGAGAAGCTTAGGGAGCAGGGCAACCTACATGAAGATAGACTATCTATGAATACAATCTAACCTCTCTAACAATCATCCACAAATTAGTACTTATGTAGTAGGGGGTATGGTCAATCTTGGAGACTCCAGTTCTTCCACCTCTCATGTGCTTCTCTGATCTTTTGGATATTCATTGCTCTTTTATGTTGTAGGTTTGTAGAATCAAAGACGCTAAGGATTTTCATCCTTTTCTAGCTTGAGGATCTTGCCTGTGGATGCATGAAGATGCAGATCCATTGGGATCTAATCTTAGCTTATGCTTGCTTGCTCATATTATTCTCTTTTTTGGATTCTAGTTAGTGGTGTCGATCTTGTGTTGTAGATAAGTGTATGTGATGTTAGATTCCATAAGTGTGCGCATGCAATTCCATTGGATTTAGGTTAAAAATCATGGCAAGAACCATTGGGCAGCCAGGCTCTTTGCTTCACTATGACTATTGTTAGGGAGAAGGCATTACGCTTCCTTTAGTCTTTAAAGAGCTTCTATTTGGCCATGATGAGACTATTGGTCCATACAAAGGGCAATATCTTTGCTTGTATACACCCATTCTGCTATGGCATTCTTTACTTTGATGCCTTTACTTTTCAATCTTGGTTGCTACGAATAGCATGGCACACATCTGTTTGTGGCAACATCATATGAGCTCATTGCCTATGAGACTCATCATGATGCCTACCTTTGGCATTCTTGGTGCATCCTTACATCTCAATAAAGTTCTGGTTGTACGACTTTCTTTCCATGTTGCAACCTGTAGTTCTGCCACTCCTCCAAATGCACGTTAGTAGTCTTCTATAGGATGTTGCCATTCTGAAGAAACATCTTCAACATATGCATTTTAGTAGTCTTTTTTTGAGTCATTTACATTAGCCTTGCATTTGAACATATATATGTAGTTCTTCCATTTATCGCCTAAATTGAAGGCAATGCTTACCTTAGTAGGGAAAAGGTATGGACATAAATCAGGACTAGAGCAAACAATACTGAGGCATTCATAAATCATATTATTCAGATGGTCATCTTAATTTTGACCCACCTACATTTGTTCGTGGATAAGCTGAGGTTGGATGGGTCCATGACCGAGTGGTCCGGTGCAGTTTTTGTTGGGATCTGATTGCCTACTAATAGTAGAGAAAACATAGGCTTTTCACGGTTGATTGATCTGATGCTCTTGATTTTTTACTTGAGTGTCATACAATGGTTCCTTCTGAGGGCTGCCACTAGCATGTTGAAAATTTTATTGAGTTCTTTGTAAGACCTGCTAAGGTACTATTTGTGTACTTCTGTTTATGTGATGCTCTATGCTTGATTTTATTCACAACTTTTTGCGACTATTATGCAGTCCCATCAAAAGGCAAGGCCCATTAAGGCACTGAGTGATTGAAAAGTATGTTCCAAATAGTTTCAAGTGTTTGAAGTGCAACTTATTGTCAATCCGGAGAATGATCATTTACACTTGCAATACAAGATTGCTAGTCTCTGATTTTAGCATTTGTTAAACAAAAAGACTGACATAAAATTTTCTCTTAAACTCAAGGAGCTGCTTGGTTATCAGAACTACATATCAAAGTACCTCCTACAAAATAAATCTGAAAACAAAAAGAATAACCTCATGCATTTGTTATTCCTGTAAACTTCTAAGTTCTTTTCTTCTTGCAAGAATAACTTGCACTACTGAAGCAATAATGTTCATTCACTTGAAAATATTTCTATGCAAAACTAGGATACTTGGATTCTAGAAACAACACTGCTCACTTAGATTTCTTTTGCAGCTTCTTGGTATTTGGTCTATAGTTTATTTGGTTGCTTATTTATAAGTTTGTAGAATTTGGACAACTTTGCCTCGATATACTATTCACATCTTGTATTTGCTCGATTGTGTCCATTGCAACAGAATCATTTCGCGCCAAGTGGCTACATGAAAATACCGACTGTGAGTACTCAAACTGCCTCCCTAAAATGTAAAAATATGTAATATGCTTGAAGAGTCTGGTTGGTTCAAAATTCAAATTCACTTCGCAGATTTGTGCTATTGGATAAAAATTCACTTAAATTGTAGATAATTTGACAATTATGAATCTACCAATGAATACTTCCTTTTTGAACATCAATTAGTCAGTCTCTCTCTCTCTCTCTCTCTCTCTCTCTCTCTCTCTCTCTCTCTCTCTCTCTCTCTCTCTGCCAGGGCTCTTCGTCCCCCAGCGATCCTCCTCCTCTGATGGTCAGAAAAACCAGGGGGAGCCCTCGCTCCCCCTCACCACCTCCCTCTTCCTCATCCCCACCTCGCTCCACCTCACTCCTCGGTCCCCCTCACCTCCTCTCATCCCCTCACAAACCCCCCTCATCTCATCCCCTCACAAACGCCCCCGCCCTCTCAAAGCAGCAGCACAATGTTAATGCTGCTGCTGCTACACAGCAGCAGCATCAGCTATCTCTCCCCCCTCCCCCCCTACACCTCCTATCCTCTCATCCTCTTCCTTTGTGCCTTCATCATAATCACCGGCCATGACTGTCCTAATGTTCCCAAATACTCCTATCCCATACCCTTGTTCAGAGGAGCCCTACACACCCACTAAGGCCGTTGAATCCTATGTTGCAGCTAGTATGAGGGTTCTACTACAAGACTTCCAAGGATTGAAAACAGAGTTACATTTGGTAAGCTTGAATTTCCCAGCCCAAGAAGCCAACAGCAAGCTGCAAATGGAAGTAAATACATACAGGTGGCAAAATGTCATCAAGCCTTCCAAGATGCCAAGACTTCAGGTCGACGTGTGATTTATCAGGATGGTCAAGTTTGCTACCTTGATAAAGCTTCTGGCAACCCTCGCCGAAAGGGAGTTGAGGCCTCCGGGCATAGGTGCATCTCGGGACCCTGTCCACACCGGCTACGAATCAGAGTTTGGAACTGTAATGGTATACATTCATCGTCTATTGTTGGAGATCTTCTAGATTTTATTACAGAGAGATGTTCTATTCTTTCTTGAGACACATGAGAGTCAGGTCAGGGGAATACCTACATTTTCAGGATATCTATGGGATACAATATATAGATTAGAGATGAGATCCATGACTGGTAGAGGCTCGGGTGGGATGGCATGCTTATACAGAGAGTCATTACTGGAGTTTATCAGCCATGACAAGTACGGACGCTACATTTGGGTTCGTATCTTAGGACATGATATCAGTTTGGACAGAGATTTTTGCAGAGATTTCTTCATTGCAGCTTGTGACTTTCCTCCAGAGTCCTCTTCCTTTGCAGGCGACATTGGTTCTCCTTATACTAATCTCTCTACAGATATTGTCCGATTCACTGATAAAGGTTATGTTCTACTTACTGGCGACTTTAATGCCAGAACTGCATCGAGACAGGTCGATTTTCGTGATGTTACTGATCAGTTACGCATATGAGCCATTGATTGATGATGCGGGAATTACCAGAATTTTAGATGACTCGTTGGGACCTACCACTAAATACGGTGAGTATTTGTTAGAGCTTGGTGAATCCCATGAGTTAGCCATTTACAATGGCCTAGCTTGTTGACCTGATTCAAGCATTTACACATGCCACCCTCATAATGGCAGACACAATGTTGTCAATTATCTCTTGGGGCCACCATCCTCTATCCCATCGATATCACACTTCAAGATCCTTCCCACATCACTTTCCGACCACTCCTTCCTGTCCTTCCATATGTTTTCTATACCTGCCTCACCACCTTTGGCTCGTTCCTTCATTGGTCACGCACCCAAAGATACCTTTGCGCATTCTCACGTCGCAACCTATCAGGAGGCTCTTCCTTACTACACCTCTTTCCACACGACAGTTCATTGGAGTCACAAGCTGATTTTCTCACCACCTCACTTCATACTGCTGCTTCATTATCTTTCCCATCGAAACCCTACAAATGTTCATCTTGTCCTATTCGGCCTCCCTGGTTTGATGATGAATGCCACTCGTTACACCTCCATGTTGCCCATGCTCGCCTCCATGAACCGCTCGCTCTTCATGCTGCTCGTCGATCTGTCCGTTGTTGTACTCTTCGTCGTAAAGAAGTGCCTATGAAGAATGTGACGGGAAACTCCTCATCAATTCTCTATATAGTTCCTCCACTGGTGCCTTCTAGCGGGCGTTCATCCCTCATGCCCCCCACCTCCCCTCCTTGATGACTTACATATCTAGACCACATATGCTACCTCATTAAATATTGCACCCACTGACTCTCCCATATCCATCTCCCCATGCCCAGATGAATTCACCTTCTTCATCTTTGACATGGTCCTAGAGGCAATGAAGAGAATGAAGACGTGTTGTTCAGAGACATAGAAGATTTAAAGTGGTGAAGGGGAGCTAATTTATTGCCCTACGAAAATTTTCAGAAGTTTAGAGAACTTGTAGGAGTAATACTATTTTATATATATCAAAGTCAAAGTCCTAAAGTCAAGTTAATTAGTCTTGCATGTAGGAGGGCGCACCAGTTCTAGAATAGAATATGATTTTTCACTTAGAAATTTAATAATGGTCTTTACCCAAAATAGAGAGCAACTATAGTAATCGGCTTTTGACTTTTTGCTTTTTGCTTTTAGCTTTTTCTAAGGATTGGGCTGGCGCCCCACCTCCATTCATTCCATTGTAGAGAGCTATGCTCATTCTTTTGATTAATCTAAGTTCTCTTTAATCTCTAATGTTGATCTTGATTGGTGTGTGTGAGTGCTAATATGATTAGTTCACTCCTATATTGAATTTGAGCATCAGATTCCAACGCCTCCCCCATTGTGAGCCTCCTTAATATTGCAGTTTTGGTTGGCATCCTCTTGTCATGATGCACAAATATCATACATCCTATCCACAAAGAAAGGGGACCCACTACATCTTGAAAATTACAGTACAATCATGATAGGCCACCTGATTTTCAAGATTTAATGGCATCGTTCTTCGGTCAATAGTTAGCTCTAAGGCAGAGGCTAGGCTGTTGCATGCACTGGGACATGCAGGCTTGAAGGCGAAGCATTTTACGTTATGCCACATCTTCACTCTTGGGTTGAGAAGCAAAGTCCAAGAAGGAGCATTTATATTGTTGCTTGTGGATTTCAGACGAGCCTTCAACTCTATTCCGAGACACCTTATTGAGAGACTACAGGACCTCCAATCTCAAATGACACGATTTTGGCAGTTATGGCTCTATGAGAGGGTCCTTGGAATGTTTAGGATATTGGATGGTTTATTGGAGACAATGTAAAGTACTATTGGTCTGAAGCAGGTTTGCTCCTTGTCTCCCACACTTTTCGATCTATACATTGATGAATTAGAGTTGGTTATCTCCCAGGATGGTGGACAAAGTCGTAGACTTGGTGATATGTTCCTCTCTATCCCCCTCTATGTTGATGACATTGTTCTTGTCTCCCTTATGTGGGAACGACTATAGAGGCATCTTGTTAGGGACCCAAGTCCCTTGGGTCCCAAAGCCAACTTGAAGCTGAATGTCGATTGGGCCCGTTGATTTGACCAGTGACTCGTGGACTTGCATGGTCGCCACGTGTCGTGATCTAGGATGTGCACTTGGCATGGAGACTCCTACCTTGGAGGTATTCTCCTTAACCATTCATTCTATCTGCCTAGGAGAAGGTGGATGGTGAGCACTTGTGTACAACCAGGATGAGTGCTTGCCTGAGGTGGGAGATGGTTGATGGCTCTGGCAGTGGTATGGGACGCTGTCAGGGTTGGGGGTCAGATCTCGCTTGTCACAGGTCGCGGGCCAGGGCACGGAGGATGGATATGGATTGGATCCTATGGCGGGGCGGATCGTGTGATGTTCGGTTCCTTGTGGGTAGCCGGCACCCTGGCTGTTAGCGGCGGGAATAGGTTGTAACATTTGGTATCAGAGCCTTTGCTTTCCGTAGGTAGGTTTGATCATTCCAAGGAGGGCAACTTTGTAAGTAACCAGTGAAACTTTTGAAGTAAAAAAATAAAAATTTGCGGCACCTGCGTGCGAACTGTTTGCAGGCAGGATGTGCCACAGGCAGGGACCGCTGCAGACAAGCGGAGGGTCCGCCTGTGGGTCTGCCGCAGGCAGGCAGGCGGAGCCACAGCCAGGCCAGGGGGGGCGCAGGGTGCGTAGGCAGGCTTTCAGCCTGCAATATGACTGTGGGAGGGGCAGGTGGCGGCTGACCTGGTTGGTGGCCATCCCGCCACTTCATCCTTCAGCTTATGTGGATATCCTATTGGCAGGGTGTACAACCCAGGATGAGTGCTAGCCTAAGGTGGAAGATGGCTGATGGCTCTGGCAGTGGTATGGGACACTGTCAGGGTTGGAGGTTCGAATCCGGCTTGTCATGGGTCGCGGGCCAGTGCACGGAGGGTGGATCTAGATTGGATCCTATGGCGATGCGGATCGTGTGACATTCGGTTCCTTGTGGGTAACCGGCACTTGGCGGTTAGCAGCGGGAATAGGTTGTTACAACTTGCATTCCTTTTGCAAGGTCTGCCAGGGGTTGGAAGTCAACACCTCGAAGATTAATATTTTGGTCTTCAACATTAGTAGGCCATTCACACAGAGGCATCTCTTTACATGGGATGGTAGGCCGGAGGAGATCGTTTAGTCCTACACATATCTGGGGGTGGTATTATATAGCCCACTCATGAGACCTGTTGCCATTGAGAGATTAGCGAAGGCTTACCCTCATTGGTTAGCCTTGAGAAATTATGCTTTTCCAAACTTATTATGAACACCAACGGTAAATGCTACCTATTTGACACCTTGTTCACATCAACATTGGTGCATTGGTGCACAAGTATTACTTCATGTGATTAGGTGAGTATTTCTCCGCTCCAAGTCAACATGTTGTCCCCCATGATACACTTGAAGCCCCTCGAGGCATTCCACATCAAGTTATTTGAGCAAAGTTTGCACACCCTCCCATTCAGCATAGTAGTAGGTAGTAACTTGTAAGTAGAAAGTACATTGGATAAGTATTTGAATAGAAATCTAAAAGTTACAATTTACATTGAAAAGCAAAATCAAATAGCATTATAATGAACAATAAACTGTATAGTGAATAGGTGGCAAGGTTACCAGCCGATTCAAATCTAACCGATTTGTTCAATTCAAACCGATTCAAATTGGTCAAGTAGGGTTCCAAATCGAGGACCAGTTTGAACCGAATTGAGCCAAAAAATAATAATTCAATTAGTAGCGACCAAGTGACATGACGGACATTAATGCAGACAATCTAAGACCACAAAAATGTCTATATAGTTCCCAATTCGAAAGCAAGAGTCAAGAGTCGAGACATGTAGAATCTTCAAAGTTCAATCCAGATGCTAGAAATATAGAATCTAGATAAAAGTAGATATACCTACAATGTTCTCAAGCAATAGGTCAACGCTATGTGCAGCGCATGGAGCCCAAAAGATATTTGGGTAATTCTCCATCCCCAAAATCCCCCATGGCCTTGCGATGTGCAGCATTGTCAGTAGTGACTTGCACAACATTGTGAGGCCCCACATCCTCGATGGCTTGTCTGATGTGTGAGTAGATGTACTCACATATAACAAAACATGTTTGAAACCCTAATTGAGCAATGGGAGCCTATTGATGTCTTTTATCATACACCATCACTTGCGGATCAGGCTCATGCTCTTGCTGCACTTGTTGATTCCTCTACATCAGATGTTGTTCTAGCTATTGATGCACCAGGGCTTGCTGCTATTTGATCCAGTTTCTTTTCGGCAGTTGGGTCTATTTTTTTTGTGCCAGGGAGAGTTATGGACTCGGCTCATTACATTCGCCGCGTCCATTTACATTTACTTTACTTTATGCATAAGCAGGCCTTGGGCCCTTTTTTATTCATTAGTGACACTTAGACTATATGGTTGGCCTTTGGCCTTATTACTCATTATTAGGCCATTTGGACATATTACTAGAGAGTGGGGGCCTTCTTGGAGGGCACACTATTTTCCCTCCCAGTTGGGCCCTAGCCACCGGAAGCTTCCTTTTAGGGCTTCCTCTTGGCTATAAGTAGGGAAATTGTGTCATTTGTTATTCAGCTGATGATATTGATCTCTCTCTTTAGTCTCCTTAATCTCTCTTTTTCCTGCTTTCTAGGGTTAAGTCTTGCTTATGTGCTGTTTTCATAGCTTAAGTCTTGCTTATGTGATGCTTTCATAGCTTAGATTTAGATCACTTGTGGCTTTATTCGTAACTGTACTGTTGCACTTTCTAGCACCTTATTTGTGGAGGTTTCGGCACTTTTTCATCAACATGTTGTTTGCTTCTTTTTGACAATCTTTTGGAGGCTCCATCACCATCTCTCTCAACTTTTTTGCAGCCCATTTGCAGTTTCAATTGGAGGCTGTCCAGTCCCCTACTTCACCACATTTTTGGGCATTTGTTTAGCTCATTTGCAGATCTAATTGGTGGCTGTCCAGAGCCCATCTAGATTCATTGCAGGGTTTTTACAGCTCTTATTGGAGGTTGTCCAGCACCCATCTACATCATCTTTTTTAGTCGATTTCCAGCCTTTTTGCAAGGTGTTTACAAATTTTATTGGAGGTTGTGCCCACCTACATCTTCTTCAGGGGTTTCTAGCCTGTTTGCAAGGTGTTTATGGATTTTATTGGAGGCTTTCCAGCGCCCATCTACATCATCTGTTTAGTGATATCTCAACACATTTTCAGATCTGGTTTGAGTCCGCCACCTCCATCATCATTTTTAGTCTATTTGCAGCCTATTTATTTGTTTGGAGGCTGTCCAACACCCATCCCCACCACCATTTTTTGTCGCATTTGCAACCTATTTGCAGTCCATTTTCAGATCCAGTTCGAGGCTGCCCAACACCCACCTCCATTACCATTTTCAAAGGTATTTGTTGGTTATATATTTTCTGTGATTACTCTATTCATATATGACGGTTTTTATCTTTCCTTTGCTGCTTTTTGTGTTGATTGTGTACCTTAAGCGTATTTGGGGTGACGACAAAAGTCCACTCCCTTTCTCAGGACTTTAAGAATAAGGTTCAGCTTACTGTATATTCTGGGTCATCCGATGGGAATGAACTCGAGAATTGGTATTCTAAGCTCGAAACCTATTTCTTTATGTTTTCCAAGATCGACGTTCAATGAATCCACTTAGCTGCTCTATATTTGGAGGGCCGTGGCACTACTTGGTGGTTTATGTTTCGTTAGACGACTTTACATCTTGGCCTTTCTAGTTGGACAAAGTTTATGACAATACTCCGCCTTGCTAATGACTGATCCTCAGTGGACATTTTTCGTAGCCTCACCCACACTAGTGATTTGGCTGCTTATACGACACGCTTAAAAGAGTCTTCTATCTGTTTCCGGATATTTCTACATTGGAGCTCATTCCCCATTATGTTGCAGGCTTAAGAGGAGCGCTCAGGTATGACGTTTCTTCTTTTTTTCCACTCACTCTCTCACGCCATCTCCATCGCCACCGCTTTGCAGCATCAGTATTTTCCCGTGTCATCTTCTTTTCACATCCACGTTGCTCCTTCACACGTCCTGTTCTTTCTTTACCCCTATCAGTTCTTCTCCTTCACACGTCCCGTTCTTTCTCCCAGACCCATGACCCCCTTCATTGTTTTTCCTTACCCTATTTTTGTCTGTCGCTACTCACCTACTAAGATGTCTGAGATCCGTGCGAAGCGTTTATGTTTCAACTGTAAAAGTCCTATTCATATGGCACATGATTGTCGCCATCCTTCCTCTGCCATTGCAGTTTATTTGCATGGAGCTGACACACCTGATGATAATCTTGATTCCTTCATATGCCTTCATATTTTATGATGATCCCCCAGTTGTCGAAATCCCCGACACACCTCCTCAGCTTCCATCCGACCCTATTGATGCTGGTACGTGCCATGCTCAGCTTGCTTATTGGAGATTTCCTTGAACAGGAAGATTTTCACATCATTCCACTTACACGTTATGATCTCATCGTTGGTGCTGATTGGTTTACCTCTTTGAGAGCAGTTGCTTTGGATTTACAATAGTAGACCTTAACATTTTTTTGTGATGGCACTTGTCATGTACTATAGAGTAAATAAAACGATCAAATACTCTCAATTTTTTAAGCTTTGATAAATATCCCAGTGTATCCTGTATTGTAAGCTGCACTTTCAGCATGGAGTGCAATTCAGCCTATAATGGACAAACTAGTGATTTTCCCTTACCTCTTTTCAAAGACCATTGCTTATGAAATCAATAAGTAGCCATCCAAGGAACACATCCAACTCAAGACTTTGAAAGAGGTTTTCCTGCTTCAGCTCTGTAACTCTTACAAGCATCCATAAGAAGATTTCTGTAATTTCAATAAAGCTGTACATTAAGAAAGTTCTTTGTAAGCTTGAAATCGAATGTGAATGTAATCTGGATCTCATTGAGTTTCTTCGGATCAAAAGTTATGCACTAAACGGTACTTAATGTTTCTGTTTGTAGGACATAGTTTTGGTTTCTGCTTCAGTAATTTTCCATCTGTCATGAGCTCAAATCGACTACCAATCATTTGTAATGGTTTTTGAAAATAATTTGTTACTACTGAGCAGGATCTGACAGCATATTATGAAGGCTGTGCCTTTCTTCCAAAGCTTAATAATGAGATACCAACTTCTCGAAACTCTTCATTCAAGGAACGCTTCAGTAAACTAAATCATTTGGTTCTTGTGAAGGCAAGTGTCTATCCCATGTTTTGACACTTTGTTTGTTTCTATCATTGGATTGGCAGCAACACTAAATTCCTCATAACATTTTCAATCGATAGTGTGGAGGAAAGTTAAATTGGAAGTTTCTTCTCGGTAGGAACTAACAATTCTCCTCTCCTTTACAGTTCGAAAACGATACTGTCCTTGTACCACCAGAGACAGCTTGGTTCGGTTACTTTTCTCCTAATGCTACCAATTCGGTCTTATCTTTTGAGGAGGTGACGTCAATAATTGTATCCATTCAAATTTGTGCCATCAGCATGGCAAGGCTGTGGACTCCATATGTTGTGTTTAAATCAGTGCTTGATATTTTATACTGTTGTTTCTGATCCTCTTGGTTTGAACTTTGAATGTTGTAGACTGATCTTTACAAGGAAGACTGGATTGGCTTAAAGGTTTTGAAAGAAAAGGGAGGGTTGACCTTTCTCAGCTTTGCCGGAAATCACCTTACTATAACAAAAGAGCAGCTGCAATATCAGATTGCACCTTATCTAACTGCATCCAGTTCTCCAGGAATTGAACCTTGTACGTGTGCCACTTTATAACCAAAATGACATGGCAAACTGGTCATTTAATTTTGATAGCTAATATTTTTTTTTGGAGGCATTAGGAAATATTGAACCTTGATATCCTGTTTTAAGTTATAGTTAGTTCACCGCTGATCTCTTGTAAAGCAGCCGAGCTATGAAGTTAATTGGTTACATCGCTAAGATGAGAGCAAGGTGTTTTTCCCCAGGTTATTTAAGGCTTATAATATGGACTCTTTAACTATGTCAGATGGTAAAGTATAAGCATCTTTCACACCCTTCATCATTGCCTTTCATGGAATGTTTCAATGAGCTTCTTGGAATAAGCTTCCATCTACGGTCTACAGCTACAGCTGTTTTTATAGGTCGTGTTGTAGAGCTAAGCATTGAATGAAGACAGGGTGTTCCACTTTTTGTTTCCAAGAACAGCTTCAATTCTATGGCTGTGAGGGATAATGCAGAAGCTATGAAGCTTGGATGTCTTCGGAGGTATTGCTAGCTATGCCTGAGTGATAGAACATTTTCTCCAGAGGGTGTTTTAGAGGGTATTCAGCACCATAAGTAACAAGTTGATTACATTCTCCAGCATCAAGAAGTAAGTGGGCGGTTTGAAATGTTCATTGAAAGAACCAGTCAACCTGATCCCCTACTTTCACCTCAGAAGACTCCCACACCATAACTGGATTGAGCGTCAAGAAGCAGTTTTTAATAGGAGTGAGATCTGCACTTGTGGATTTTTTATTATCTGTTTATCTCAATTATCGCTCTCTCTTGCTGGTTCAACATGTGACATATGCCATACAAAATATTGCAGCCTAGGCTCTATGATCCACGATGCTCCACTTCTGAACTTAAAATAGTTATGAAGGCTACTGAGAAGCTTCAGGTGGGGTCCCATGAAATTGACAACCTTAAGTTTGTACTTATCAATGTCTCCGGCATCATCGCCCACGGCAATGCAAACCTAATCCATATTTTTGTTAAATTTGTAAAGATGAGGGTTTCCTATACTATTTCAATGCAGCATGTTCTAACAAGCTCTGCCATATTGTATTATATGTAAAGGATTCACAAATATGGATATTCAAGCCAGAAGCAAGTAGGCTGTTTTTGGGTGAGAGATCCACCATAAATCAATTTTCACACTTGGATTCTTAAGTGTGAATACAAAATATCAGAGAATCAATTAAGAGGATTCTGACTCTGTTAAACTTCATAAATCTTTTTTTGACGCCTGACCTACCCCTAAGCAGTCGATAATATTCTTTGAGGATTTCAACAATAAACATCAAAGGTGAGGTACTCAAGCAATCATATCTCTTTTCTTTGACTTATCAGTTCTGGTCCATGGATTGTTGGTGTGAGACATGTATGTGCTTTCCCACTAGAGCAAAGTTCTTCAGCTAGTTGATTGACAGCCATGAAAATAAACTTCACGAGCTTCTTTGGGCTTACAATGTAATTTTGTTCACAACGTTAATTGGAAAGTATTAGGTTCATACTACAATGGTAATGAATCTTTCTGTTTACAGTTTCAGTTATTTCTGATGGATACTGTAAATAATCTCATCAAGATCTAATGTTGAAGAATGCGTTATGAGCAAGATATCTGTGAATAGTTGATGGGAATTTATGTGTGGAATGCCATTTGTACTTTTGATGCTATGCATGATACTGAATGATGCATACAAATTGTAAATAATGGTCATATGGAAATTCAAGGTAAATTTATTCAATTCAATTTTGATCATCTTGACTATCTTTACGGTTGCATTCATTTCCAAACATATGGTTTTCTCAATTTACCATGTATGTTTTCTGAAAGATCATGCAGCTGCAGTGTTTCCTCAAATAAACAGATGTTTGAATGTTAAGGGTACAGGTGATAATAGATATCATTGTTATTATGGCAGGAAGGATTGATGTGGTTTCTGCCTAATGATGAGCATGTGGTTTTGTACAGATTCTGCAAAGATGAGAGGCTTCAAGGGCGATTCAAACTTGAAGCTTTCACGGTAGGTGTTATAGAGTTTTCATACTAAGAATGGGGTAATTACATCGGCAAAACATCTGTGGAATTTTTGGTGCATTGTGCGAAGATGCCTAATCCCCATCTGTTACTGCGGCCCCTGTTTCCTTTCCCTAGCTAATCTGCATTGCAGATTGTGTCCACGTTTACAATTCAAATCTTGAGTTTACACTGATGTGGTCTCCATACATATTATGGTCATGACTATTTTACAAAATGCAGTTATTTTACTGTTTTGCTTGTGGGTTTCAGCTATACTTTGTTTGGCATGTGCTTGTTGGAATATTTCCATAAGTTCATGCTGCTCGATGTGACTTTTGTTCCTTGGATGCTTGTCCTTTAAGCTATTTTTTGCTTTGCTTTATGATCTATAAGTATTTATAAACGCTGAGTTACAGGGAGATGGATGTCTGTACAATGCTCTAGCCAACAATGTCTTGATGTGATGATTGGCCCAGGTAACGATTTGGAATAACATTGAATTCTCTTTCAAAGCTTATTCATTGGTCCAGAACAAGGGATTACAGCTCTTTGAAGTTCTCCAAGGAGAATCATGTTTTACCCATTAAAGGCATCCTTGCTAACAGAAAACGAATAGTCTTGGCTGTTGTCACAAGGATAAAGTTCTATATCCATGCAAGGGTGGCAAATTATGAGTTGCTTCATCGGATTATGCTCAAGGTTTTACTGATAATAATCGTCAAGTTCCTGCTTAAGCTGGGAATCAAACCATATAAGAAATTTGATGATGATGAGGGAGCAAGTCTTTGTCACATGTGAAACCTAAAAGGTTCCAAAAAGATCGATGATCTATATATAGTATGCTTTCAGGCGAGTAAAATGCGCATTTCTCATAAATTGTACTTCATTTTCATAGATGCTGTGCTTCTATGACCTCATCATGTAGGTGGGTATAAAGGTAGTATTCGGAGACTCTCCTAGTGTGAAGCATTTTACTCCCCTCAATCATTTCCCCATTTATGATGAGCAGGCTTCTTTGTCTTTGTTTTTCTCGATTAGCAGCTGTCCACATTCTGTAAGATAAGGTGATGTCCCATGCATGCTGACTAGTTTTAGGAGCCCTAATATGTTTTTAGCATTCATATCTCTGAGCCAAAAAAAATTGAGGTTTTGCACATAGAAAATCCATGAGCATCACATCCAAAGAGACTAAGAAACAGAAAAGAAACAAATGTATGTCAAGGTGCTGAAATTGGTGGGTGCAAGAAAGTTTTTTTCTCAAATTGTTGAAGTTTTCTATGAGGCACATTGCTATGGGGCAACGTTTGAAAGTGTTGGCTAGACACAAAGCAGAAGGGTGCTATATTAGATTTAGGCTGTAGCTGGGCCATAGAACCCACGGTTCCCAGAACCGTGGGTTCTGGGAACCGTGGAAGGTACCGTACCACGGTTCCTTGAACCGTGGTACGGTTCATGTAAAAAAATAATTAATTAATTAATTAATTTTCCTAAATTTCCCCCCAAAACCTCAAAGCTACTTTTTGTCCCTCTCTCTCTCTCTGTCTCCCTCTCTCTTATCAATTTGGGAGATTAAATCATTTGAAGTAAATAATCTAAGTAGGGAGAATCTGCTTTTTCTGAAAAAAAATTGGCATTTTTTTGGGCTATTTTTGGGGGCTGGGACAAAAAACAAATTAATTAATTAATTATTCAGTGCGGTTCACCACGGTTCTGGGCAAAATTTTTAAAGAACCGTACGGTTCTCAGAACCGTGGTGAACCGTTAACGGTTCATTGATTCTATGAGCTGGGCATGCCTCTGCTGCCAAAGCTCAACTGCATTCTGAAACATATTAAGGTATTATCCCATGAGGAAGTAGGGATTTCACTTGATTGGTTTTGCTCTTTAGTGCTAGCCTTCAATATGACTAAATCTGACCTTCATCTTGTAAAAGGCAGTAATTTTCCTTATTCTTCATGAGGAAGTATAGACTTCATTTGATTAGATTTGCTTGAGTGCTAGCCTTCATCATGAGTGTCTGTCTGATCACCTTCAAAAAGGTGATAGAAGTTCAATATGCTGATTGTTGTACAAATTTATGAAAGTGAATCTGGACATACATTTATTTGGTCCACAACCTATGCATGATGAAGTTGGTCCAAAACTTTGTGGGTGGATTCCAGAACGTTGAAAATTGCACCTCTCTTTGTTTTATGTCAAGTACTATCC
>CM055104.1:7494539-7676878 GCA_029204225.1 Diphasiastrum complanatum | reverse complement strand
CCTCTACTAAGCTTGCCAAGCTTTCGTATGCCCGAAACAATGCACCGGTGCTTTACTTTTTGCTTTATGGCTACCATAAATCTCGAACTTTTGAAAACCCATTTTTTTGAAGCTCTATTCAACGGCTACTATGTAATGTGCAGACTCCCTGAACAACTTTGATACCAAGTTAAAATTCACTTAAAATAGGATAAAAAATCATGAAACACAATAACACCCACACAGAAAGCACTTCCCCACACCCAGTTCTAATAGCAACTATATTTTCAAAAAGCAAAGTACACTATACATATAGTTTTTTCTTTGGCAAACTCATGCATGGGCCCAGGTTGCCATTGGTGGGATGCGTGTCCCGTCGACTTGCCTCGTGGCGAGGCCAATTGGTCCTAATCCATCGATTGGATCCACAATATAGAAGCACAATAGTCCTACTTTTATTCTAACTAATTTATCATGCCATAGAGATTGAATATGTTTTTTAATAACTACAAAGCAAGAGTGAGAACTAAATTACAATTTCTCTCTTGGTAAAGGTGGGCACATGAAGTGCTTTTAAAAATATGTTCTTTTGGCATATGTGGAGCTTGCAATATCATTGTCCCTCTTTGAACAATGACATGGATGGTGTCATGTCTCAAGTCCACCCATGAAATGCATTGGTTTTCTCCAAACTCAATTTACTAGGAGTCTAGTTTTTGTCTTGGGTAAGTATCCATTGGTTTTATAAGTGTGTGGGAAATGACTTTAACATGTTCTTCCCTATATCACATGCCCTTTTTGTATAGATTCTTTGGGGTTCTCCATGTGTTTGATCATGCCATAGGTGGCAAGCTCCTAAAACACAATATGGTCTATTGAAATAAGCAAGGCATTAACTGTCTTGATTGGCTACCCCCTTTCCTTCTAATCAGTCGTGTGTTCACCATTGCTGCCTGGGGTTCGGAAATGCCATCGTTGTGGGCTGTCAGAGTGCGCACCATCGCTGTGGGACTTTCAGAGTATGCACCATCCACCATCGATGCTCTCGACGTATCTCAGAGACATGGATCCTTGATTTGGGTGAAAATACAGGGGAACGCTTGTCTATGTGGAAATACAGGAAGAGGTGAGCCTTCTTGTTGCATGTTCTTGGTTCTGAAATGCTTTTTGCGGATGGGCGTGATTGCAAAATTCTAACGTAGGATCAGCAAAGCACCTGGGAAAGGTGTGAATAATGGCCGCCTTCCGCTTTCATCTGACTAGATATCCCTGGGGTTGTCTTTCTTTGTAGCTTTGCTTGTGAGGTTGCTCCAGTGTTGCACACGTTCCGAAATAGATGTTTGCCATTCATTTAAACAAGAATCCCGTCTTTTTTATTCTGATTTTATCCTCGCAAACGTCTTTGTGAAGTAATTGAACCGTTGCGCAAACACATTTATCTCTACAACCCTGCTAAAACCTGATTAAGATCATAGCAGGCTTGCAATTTGAAGGGTATACCTTCTTCCTCTATGGCCGCGGAAGGATCGTATTTTAAACCTGAAAGTTGATGTACAGGTTTCGTGGGTAATCTCGTTGTAGTTTAGAAGGGGAATTTTTAAATTTTAGACCACACATGAATTTTTTGTTTTTCAGGTTTACCTTTCTAAGTAGCACGTAGTTTTTGAAATTGCCTCTTAAATTCCAATTGACATGCTTATTTAATATTTGCCTTTCTTTGACCACTTATGCATTTGACTGGCATTGCAGCTTGCAAATTCCAAGCTTGCTACTGATCATTCATCAGTGATTACCATATGATCAGGCTTCTAGAATATCCAGAATGTGTTGACAACTTTTAAATTCCAGCTAAAAGTGCATATCTAGAGTTTAATTTGACCACAATCTTACATTTTTGTTGCCTGTTTGTTCTTAAATCTGTCCCCCAGCTTGTGCCATCTATTTATTTTTGGCCATCTTGTAAGTTGTAATCTGTAACTTGGGGGGTTAATCCTTTAGGCTTCAACTGCTCTTTGCCTTCAGAAAGAAGGTGAAATTTATCGCTCAGGCACGCCTGGTCCTGATTCAAATCCGGACGAGACTGTATTCTGATGCTTTCCCAGCTCCTCGCCTCGGACCACCGAGTTTCTTTGGTTTTTATTGAACTCTCTCACCAACAAAAAAAGAGGTGAACCATGAATAGCTTGAAAAAAAGTTCACATGAAATTACTATGGAAGACCGAGTAGATCTTGTAATAGTACGACTATAGCTGAATCCTGATGCATGAAGCCTTTTGACACTGCCGTTAGTGTCGACCTGATATTAAGATATTTCTAGTCTTCAAAGCATTGGGCAGGACTGGGTAGACTCTGGATTTTCCCTCAGTACAACTGTTGGATAAACTAGTTGAAGTAGCTGCACATTATTTGCTTTGGTTTCATGACAGACATTGTCATACATATAGGCAAGAACCACAATCCCTGCCAAAAAAAAGGTTTATAGAGACGGCTTCACGCTTTTATGTTTTGTATTTTGCAGAGGCTGTGTTTTATAGAGGAAAGGCAATTTCAAGGTATGGCTGCCAGAATGCAAGCCTGATTTCTATAATACAGTGTACCAGGTCAATGTTTTCAGTTGCAAGAGACGTGGAACCACACTATGACTTGAACGCTACCTGGAGTGAATACGAGTCGTTAAATGATTTGTCCCAAGGTGACAATTCTATGGCTGGCTATGTTCCTTCCACCCAGACTTCCGCTAGTGTGGAAGTTCTTTTTGCCGTTGCAGCTACACAGATGGATGCAAGAACCGTCAAGGGCAAGAACGAGCAAATACCGAAGCTGTCGCATGTAATGAAGTCACGCTTGACAAGTCTAGGTGGAAGGACTGTGAGTATTGTTTTTTACCTTATGCTTCAAAGTGGGGGGATACATGCACGGATTCGGGACCGTCGGAAGACCACTTCTGAGTGGTGCCATGCACGAAATTGTTACCGTACTCAGAGCCAATGCAACAAAGTGTACGACTACAAGTGAAGACACGAATCGGGAAAAATCCAGTTTTTTGAAATGTCTCAGGCAGAGAGACTGGAGGCATGACTGCCCGTGGATCCTTACTCCTACGAAGTCTACGAGAAGATGACTGCATTATTCGGTCATGATCGACAAGTAAACCCGGGATCAATTGTATTGGATGCAATGGCTGAAGATACAGGTTTGATCTCTACTTTCGTTACTTCTCTTGTTGGTGTTTCATTGTCATAAACTGTCACTGCAAATTATTTGAAGATAGAGTTCACATTTAGGGTGCAAAACTGTGGCCGTTTTGGTATGACAATCATTCAGGAAAAAACAAAGAGAATGTGGGTATAGATAATGCAACATCTAAGAACGACGACCCTGCTCATGTGGACGTCAAAGACTAACCAGTCAAAGATGGAGCAAGCAGCGAAAAAGTGAGGAAAAGAGCTAGACGTCTCTCTGCAGGCGACGAGAGTTTGGAGATACGATAAAAAAATTGGTCAACGTTTTTGAAAGTGAAGGTGTACAAAGATCTCACCAATTTAACTTGTTCGAGTCAGCTAGAGAAAGGCGTGAGAAGTCTCGCATGGAGATGGTAGCTGAAGCTCGGTTACATGCAGAAAACTTGAAGCAAGCTCAATTAAAAGCACAACGTCAAATACCAAGAGAGCACGCGAAATCTATAGGTGATTCTCTCAACAATATTGTAGCAGCGTTGGGTAGTTTGCGCCCTGATCACCATCTTCGGAGATGAAGTGCTGTACTACAAATCTGTTCTTAATAAGAGTTTGCAGAACATCAAGCTTTTATTTTAAGTCTCAAGGGTGAACCTTTTTCAATGGCAAGAAGTTATATGGTTTTACATCCTATGATTGTGCCACTGAATAAAATCGATTATCATGTCATGGTTGTGCAAGTTTCCATATGGTTATAGTTGTGACATGATTTTGTCGGTGTGCATGTGATCAAATAACCAATAAAGAGCTTTTCTTGAAGAGTGGAACTTGTCAAGTATGTGTGTAATTTATTTGTTGAATATTGGTTACAAATTACCGGTTAGCCACAATTTTGCCATATGCCACATCAAATGCAACCTGCTATGCAGGCCTAGTTGAAACATGATTTGTCTAGACTGACTTCTGGTTAGCCAAATTCTTCTTGGATGGTTTAGAAGACTTCAATTCTGGTGTTTGAATGTAAATAATGCCACTGCTCCTTAAACAATTCTGTGCGTACTGAGATGTCGGAAGATCCTTCACCCAAAATGTGAGGCTGCTAAAATCTGAATTGAATAGTTGATAGAGGCGGCCAATATCAAAAAATTCAGGAGGATCTTGGACAATGAAGATTGGGAAGAGACTTCAATCCAATTTTCTTTACTAAAAAAAATCTTCAGTATTTCAAATTCCCTAAATACAAACTCCAGCAGACGCTGTATGAACTAAGCTGCACTTATGTGCAACTGGTTGACAGATAGTTGCAATATTAAACATACAATACTGCAATCTTAAAGATTAATACTGCAATACCTCTGCCCATTCATCTTTTGAAAGCGATTTATGTTTGAGATAAAACCCCGTCCTAGTCTGAAGCTTGGGCTTTTTTAATCATCTTTTCCAACAACGATGGGCTTCACACAGGTTTTCTGCTTAGTAAGTAATATCTTAAATGAAGTGCTAACTTAGTCTTTAGTTCTCATAGCTAACAACTTTGTAGTATTCCTCAAAGTATTCTTACTGGCATGACAAACCTGTAGATAATAAAAAAGACTAATGGCAGATCAAAATCTCGACAAGAAAATGTCTATAGCAAGCACCTCTTGTTAAGTCTCTTATGATTCTTTTGTGAATGTTCTTTCATTACATGTTTGTATGTAACAGTCTGGTCCTTGGCCCTTGGCATGTGTAAGGCTGTCCTGAGACTCTCCTGGTAGTCCTCCAATACTGAGACTCTTCCAGTGAGTCATCCATCATGTTTTTGGCTGTCTTGAGACTCTACCAAATGACAAACTTCATAATTATAGAAAACAAGTGGACCAGTTCTAGTATTGTGCACGTATTCTCACATTTTATGTTCATGTATATTGTCTTAGGCGGCCCTGAAACTCTACCAGTGAGCTGACTTTGAAATGGAATAGTAGCAACACTTTATTTACATTTTGAAAAACATATAACATCTCCTATACCCTAGACCCCAAAAAGCATTTGTTCGAGTACACTCATAAACCATAAACCCCAATTGCAACATGTCAAAAGTCATGAAAATAAATGCATGATTATATAAAAATATTGGATTTCCATGTACTAGCACGAAAATAACATCAAACTCTTGTAATCCTCCCTGCTCAATAGCATAGTCACTTGGGTAGCAAGTAATTCGTCAAGGTTCTCCTGCTTGAAAGTCGGCAGCTGTAACCTTCAGAGGTTCTTTCAAGTCTGGAATTTGTGGTGCGTTTGTGACATCTATGCCATAGTCCAAGCATATGTTATGTAGAATGCAGCATGTGGCAATGATTTTGGGTAGGAAGCGAACATCTGGTCTCCTTGCTGGATTGTGTAGGTATGGCCAAGTTTTCTTGAGTCTTCCAATGCCCTTTCCACAACCATTCTTGTTGAAGAATGAACAAAATTAAAGTCGTTCTTTTTTCTAGTTTCTGGAGTATGGAATCACTAGCCAAGGTAAAGAGATGTATCCTCCATCTGCAACAATGTATTCTCTCGTGATTGAAAATAGGTCCATTCAATATTTTGCCCCTCTCAGCCATAGAGTATATAGAGGAATTTCTCAACAACCTCAAGTCATTGACTGAACCCGTCCATCCAGTCATAATGTCCAAAAATCGCATATTTGCATCAACTACACCTTGTAAACTTGCGGAATATTTATGATTACCGTCTCTCCAAGCTGTGTGGCATTCACCCTTGGGAAGTTCTATTTCAATGTGAGTGTTGTACAATGCACCACAACAACTCAGAAAACCTTGAATCACAACAAAATCAGCTTTTAGGCTGGCCATTCGTATATTGGAAGGCCATGATATGAATCTATTAATGTGTTTGCTCAAAGCATCGACAAATTCACAAACTACTCTGCCAACTTTGGACTTCCCAACACTGTACAAGTCAGAGATGCCAGTCAATTTTATCGATGAGCCAAGTCTGTGTAGGGCAATGGCAATCTTTTTCTCGACGGGGAGGATTCTCATGGGAATAGTTTGGAAGGAGTGGGGAATGGCCTTTTGGGCCAAGTCCGAATGCAACAAATCACACATGAAGAAGAACAACTCTTTAGGTATTCGAACTCGAGCTTGAAACCTCACATCGTCGTGCTCCACATATCTGAAGAAATTCTGCCAATGGTGCATTGAATGCGGTTTGATATACCACATTCCAAGTGCAGCTTGCTTGCCATGGCGTCGATAGTCCTTGTCGCATTCATGTGACAGTGCACTAACAACTGTGAGGACTTGGCGATGGTTGGTTTCTTCCTCTTGCAAATAAGCCTCCACAAACCTCTCTTCATCCTCGGAGTCAGATTGTTCCGATAGACATTGCATGCTGTCTGTTGGGTACTCCCCGAACTATGGTGCCATGCATCTGCATTTGTAATTGTGATTGCCAAAAATGGATACATGTGCCCACACGAAGCAGCAAGAAATAATGGCCGCAAGGTATTCGATGAATTGACACTATCCATGATGAATTGTTTTTTTCCTGTAAAATTCAGGTGTGTTAGACATAACTCATTTTTCCGACTATTACTAAAACTCACGAATCTATCACAAGCAAAATAAAGAGATTTTTTCTACAAGAACAAACAAATATGAACATTGCATATGCATACCTTTTGAAAGGAGAAACCCTTTCAACTTGCAATATATCCTATCTGTAAGAGTCTGTGGAAAAACAAATCTAAATTGCACGGAAGCTCCACTGAGCTGATTGTGAGTGTAAACGCATCGAACAACAAATGCTCAAGTGCTATTTACTCTGAGGCATAATCTTTGCATATTCTTGGTAATGCAAATGAATTTTTTCCTTTGCTGCTAGTGCTTAATGCACATTTCTACCGAGATTTTAAACTTTTGGCATAACCCAAATAAGCTTTTGGTGCTCAGTTGATGCCGTATTTACTTTGGTTTAACAAATTTAATCGACAACGAGCTCTTCTGTTGAAAATTTTTATCATTTACCTATTTATTGATTGGCTGCTTGATGCGTTTCCCCTCACGGAACTTACAAGAACTTTTGGCAGGTTATTATTTGTTGGAGTTTGATTGAAGGTCCTTTAAGATAGAACGCATCTTATTATTCATGGCTTCGTGATTGCAAGCCTTAATTTGGCAAAAAGTACTTAAAAAAGGTGGGTGTTTTGCTGTATTCACAATGCGGTGGTCTGTCTCTAACAGAGATATCCGGTCTGCTATTTCATCTATCTGTGCACACAGAAAACCTTAATTTATGATTTGTTGTTGGGAGAAAAATAGTTCAGTCGTTGCAAGCTCTCTGCGACTAAGGTGAACTAGTGAAGTGAAGGTAAGCTTAAGCTTGTCAAACTATTCATTAAGGGTGAATCATAGTACATCACTGCCAACTAGTGCTATAGGCATGGCACACTTATGCGACAAAGGATGAAGGCCTTGGTTGCAGGGATCTGCAATTTCTTTGACATTTCACTACATATGTATATCTGCAGAATTCGAATGAGGTGACAAAAATGTTTCATGAAAATTCTCCGCTACTTGTATCAAGGACATTCTCGTAAAGGAAATCAGGAAGTGCATGAGAATTGGGTTTTGGAGTTATTAAAAGATCTGATGTTCATACTAAACGTTATTAGCACTTGGAGTTTTTAACGAAGCAGATACTGGCAGATTAAATCGCGTAATCAGCCGTATCTTGCTAGTCCAGGACCGTACATTTATACGGTGCATTTGCATTTACGTATTTACGTATTTATACGACTTTGAAAATGTAGGATGCATTCATCATGAACATTCACGAAACAGAAGCACAGAAGCGTTTCAGCGATCCGTTTCTTTACATATTTCTACGTTATGTGTGTGAGTGCCTCTGGTGATTATCAAACCACTGTTAGTTAGTTTGTTTGTGCTCTTGTTCATCCATCTCTGTACAATTCAGCACAGTGCATCACATTTGTTTGTTCGTGCTCTTCGTACTACATCGTCTTATTCATGCATCTCTGTACAATTCAGCATAGCAATTAGCATCTGAAGCAAAAGGGAACATAACGTGCTGAACTCACCATCGCCTACCTGAAGAACAGAGAGACAGAGAGAAGCTTGCGGTGCTTGATTGGGTGCTGAATTCACCATCGCCTACCGGAAGAACAGAGAGACAGAAGAGAGAAGCTTGCGGTGCTTGATTGGGTGCTGAATTCACCATCACCTATCGCCTACAAGAAGAGCAGAGAGACGGAAGAACAGAGAGACAAAATAGAGCCTGCAGTGCTCGCGATGTATGTATTCATACGATACAACGTACGGTGGTATTAAAACACAGAAGTGCCAATAACGTAATATAACGGTGGTATTAAAACATAGAAGTGCCAATAACGTAATATAACAGGCCCGTTATGAGTTTTTGGGGTGTCTCGCCCGTTATCTTGCTAGTCCAAGACCGTACATTTATACAGTGGATTTGTATTTACGTATATATGTTTGTATTTACGTATATATGTTTGAAGATGTAAGATGCATTGATCATGAACATTCACAAAACAAAATCAGAGAAGGGTTTCAGCGATCGTTTCTTTACATATTTCTACGTTATGTCTCGCGTGTGATTCCTCGTCTCTTATTGGGACGGAGGCTATTATGCCCGGCACCGTGCATTGATCCCCGCGTGTCCTAGGCGTAATCCGCTCCTCCCCGTTTTTTTTTTTTAAAAATATTGGTTGCTCGGGCGCTATGTGTCCGGGCAACCAAAATTTATCCCATAAGTTTACTTATGGGATTTCTCAAAGGCCATATATGCCCAACGACTCCCAAAGTCCTACATGTGTGTGCTCGGGCGTGTTGGTGCTCGGCGCCACCGCAGCCGCTGCCCACCCCTGCTCCACCTGCCCAGGACTGCCCAGCGCCACCTGCGGCTGCCTGGCACCAGCGCCCGGGATTGCCCGGCGCCACCTAGGCCCGCCTGCCCGGCGCCACATGCAGTGTGCCCGCCAAAATTCATTTTCAACGAGCACTCTGTGCCGCCGGACCGGGAAAAAATGGCTCGGGTAGCCTACTCCACGTGTCGTAGAGGCACTGAGCGGGCATTACCCCCCCTCCCGTGCCAATAAGCGACTTCGATTGCCCCCTCTGGTGATTATCAAACCACTGTTAGTTAGTTAGTTTGTGCTCTTGTTCATCCATTTCTGTACAATTCAGCACAGCGCATCACATTTGTTTGTTCGTGCTCTTCATACTACATCATCTTATTCATGCATCTCTGTACAATTCAGCATAGCAATTCGCATCTGAAGCAAAAGGGAACATAACCTCCAGATTACAACATCTATACCGAACAGCCTCACATTACAATCCATGATCGATCTCAAAAACATGAAGATGCTGCGCTTGATTGGGTGCTGAACTCACCATCGCCTACCTGAAGAAGAGAGAGAAGCTGTTGTAAAGCTACCTTTACAAGCTTTACTTCCGGCGCCATTGGCTCCAGCATTGTCCCCAGCGCCAGCAGCGCCCCTGCTGCTCCCGGCGCCACTGTGACCAGAATCCAGCCGGCGCCAAGTTCCTATGGCTGAAAATCTTTGATCGGTTGTAGCGAAGTCCAGAGAGCTCAGATCGATGTGCAATCACCTCACACGATCTAGGCATGACTAAAGGAAGCCTGGGGATCAATAAAATCTAGAGAGAAAAAATGACTTTTTAGAGAGAGAAAAATGTGCTTTACCAGCCTGGGTAGAGTGCTTGCTATGAGGGAGGGTGCCGAATCCCACCAATACTACAGGGGAGTGCGGGTTGCGACTCAGGGCGAGCTCCAACCAAGTCTCAGCCTCCCTTGCTGGAATGTTGTCATGGCTGTCGCCTTGGCATGCTAGCGCCCCGGAGACTAGGGTCGGTCACACACTTGAAATGTAACTTTCTCAGATTTATCAATAAAGTGGGATTTTTCTCAAACTGACTCTGATTACCTTCTGGGTTTCAGTGTTCGGTAAAAGCGCCAATTGTAAGGCCGCTTCAAAATTTTTAAGTTGGCACATAGCTAAGGGTCGTATCCCGGGACGCCAGCGGTATGCCGTCGGGATCATTCGGTCCGTGGCGCCAGCGGTATGCTGTCGGGACCATTTGGTCCAGGAACTGGTTGTCTCCATATCTGTCGCGGCTTGTGGTTTTGAGTGTTCCTTGCATGAACGTGAATGGGTTAAGTTCTTGGGGAACGGGCTCTAACCTGTCGGCTGAGTTGGATGGCTTGCTTGGGTGGAAGTTACCTGTTTATGGCTGTCCAGTCTGGCGTGGCACCAGGTTGGCTTCCAGCGCTCGTGACGAAGCTTTCAGTTGGTTAATTTTGATGTAAGTCAGACCGCTTGCTTGGAATGGATGTTACTCGTTTGTAACGAAGCTTCGAGTTGGTTAAGTTTGATGTATGTCGGGCGGCTTGCTTGGAGGGAAGTCACCCACATCGGGACCCTCGATATGGCATGGCGCCATGTTGGATCTCAATGTTGGTTTTCGGAACTTCAAGTTGGTTAAGTCTGATCGTTGTTGGCGAGTTGGCTGCTTGTATGTCAAGTGGGTTTGGATGGCAAGAGTTGAAGGCTGGGAAGCTAAGTCGTGGTTCCCGGCTCCCTTTGGGATGCCTGCGCTACAGAAGCTTGCGGTGCTTGATTGGGTGCTGAATTCACCATCGCCTACCGGAAGAATAGAGAGACAGAAGAGAGAAGCTTGCGGTGCTTGATTGGGTGCTGAATTCACCATTGCCTATCGCCTACCGGAAGAACAGAGAGACATAAGAGAGAAGCCTGCGGTGCTCGCGATGTATGTATTCATACGGTACAACGTACGGTGGTATTAAAACATAAAAGTGCTAATAACGTAAGATAACGGGCCCCGGTACAACGTACGGTGGTATTAAAACATAAAAGTGCTAATAACGTAAGATAACGGGCCCCTGCATGAGTTTTTGGGGGCGCCTCGCCCTCTCGGGCTCGCGCCCGCAAAAACTCATAACAGGCCCCTGCGGGGCCATTATCTACTACATAATAAGGCAGTTAACAATGTTTTGGGTGGCAGAATGTGTCTATTTACAGATCGCTGGCAAAATGTGCCTGCCATTTATTGATGGTGTGGCCCTGCTATTATAGCCTTTTGACTCGGCTCTCAGTAGATATTGCACACGAGATGCACATCTGCTTGAGAGAAAGCTTTTTTCTCCTTTAGCCCCATTATCACTATTGAATGGAGTGGGGCTAAACTGAAGGTGCCCATGGGGTGCACTCCTTAAGTAGAACCTTTTGACTCATGAGCCCAATTGATGTGGATGGATCATGGAGGTTGTGTGTGGAGCCCAATGGATGGATCATTGAGGTTGTGTCTTTTATTCCCTTGACAATGAACAACATGGAAACACGGGGAGAGGCAACATACTCAATTATAGATTTTGTTCTCCTATACTTATATATTCCTCTTTTTCGCATTTATTATTATTACCGGGTTTGAGCCTGGGGCCCGTGGCCCGCCTTTTTTGTTGACCAGATTTTGGCTGGCTGCCGCTGGCAACTTCTCCATGCATGACTTGTCTTCTCTCTCATTTTAACTTCGATATGAAGGGTGAAGCCCAAACGTATGCCTCTTTACACCCTGTAGATGCGTCGGAGGACGTTGAGTCTGCCCTTCTTGTGTCGTCTCGTCTCGTTATTGTTCATTTTTGTTGTTTTCTTGTTTGCTTTTCGGAGCTTGCTGTCGTCTTGAAGGAGCTATGTCTATCCAATCCACCCATCAATTTTAGATAAGTGTAACGGATGATCGGGATTTGGGTCGCTCTTATCTGCCTACTTTTGTGTAAAGTTTTGATCAATTTTTACGGTATCTGAACATTTCTATCTGGGCACTTTGAAGTTTCTTAAAAGTTCCAAACAATAACATATAATTCATGGCAGATCCATTTTTGTTTGCACTCTGCTCAGAGTGCATCTGTTAATGCAGGTAAAACTCTGGGAACTCGCCCTTTTTCATCTCAATTCCGCAAAAGGTTTCTATCTTGTAGTTTCCAACCTGCAGGCTCGTTCCTGAACTATATAATCTGGAAATGAAAATCCAGAAAAGGGGTTATGGATCCGTCCAACCGTGAGCATCTCCTGTGCTTGCAAGAATTTATATGCCAAAATTTGCCTTTTCTCATATTCAGAAGGGTCTTTTCAGTCATCTTCAAGAAAAAGAGTACCTTGATACAGTTGAATTTCTTTTTTCTAGCGAAAGCTTCCGTGCTGTAGCAATGTTGAACTGTAATATTCATCGAAGCACAAAAAGATAAGATGGGTTTGGGCGGAAACTATTAAGGAATAAATGCAGAAAAGTCTGGGCAAGCTCTTTATGACCTTATTGCATTTCCGTTTCGGCTTCAGCTATTCGTAGCTTGCAATAGAGTGAGCCATCTTGGTCGACCTATCCACTACTACCATGACCGAATCATGTTCGGTCATGTTGACTTGAGCTCCTGGGTAGCCCAATAATAAAATCCATCGAGATCCTCTCTCGATCACATTGGAGAATTTCTAGGAACTGCGGTAAACCTCGAGGGCTCGTCCACGTTGGGACAGTGATGCCAATTTTCTTTGATCAAGAAAGCAATTCAGAGCAGCAAACACGGAAGGGAAGCGGGGGTACTTTAGTAGTGCCACATTTCCTTTACCAGATTGGCGTCTAACTTCGAAGTTTGACGATCACACAAGCAAGGCAATAAATCCTGATTGATCAATCTGAAGTTGATTTGTTTCTGGAGTCTTGGCTTGTATTATGAGAGTGCCAAGGTCTGTTACGCAATGTATGCTTCAATCTGGCTTAGATTAGTAGCTATCCACCTCAGGTCGATACCTACAGATAGATATGCGATGAAAAAAAGAATATGCTCCTACCTGATGGTCCAAAGCAACACAATCTGTACTGGTCAATAATTCACCTGCAAAGCAACGCTTGTTTAATCTTCGCCTGTAATATATCATCTTTGGAATCGCCATTGCTATAAATAAAACGATAAGATCCTGCCGAGGAAGCTTGTTAATATGACTGCTTCCAATGCAACATTTGCATCAGGAGAAGCCAGCGGTTCGTCTGATAATCATGATGACAGTGGCAGTGCGCCACAACAGCTATATAATTCAGCAACCTCTGCTCCATCTGCAAACAAGGCTGGTCAACCTCCTGCCAGAAAGAAGAGAAACCTTCCTGGCACACCAGGTACTTTTGCACCTCCAAATCATTAAATTTTTTTCAACGTATAATTTTACTTTTTAGAGTCCTGTAGATTTATTTTGCGAACGGCGAGTTTTCGATTTGTGGATGATGTGAGTAGTCCTGAAGCTCATCTGTGATTCTAATAACGCCTTTCTTGTTCTTGCAGACCCAGATGCGGAGGTCATAGTTCTGTCTCCAAAGACTTTGATGGCAACAAACCGATTCGTGTGTGAAATCTGCGGAAAAGGATTTCAGCGTGACCAGAACCTTCAGTTGCACAGGCGTGGTCACAATTTGCCATGGAAACTCAGACAAAGGACCAGTAAAGAGCCCCGGAAGAGGGTCTACATATGCCCAGAGCCGACTTGCGTACATCACGATCCCTCTAGGGCTTTAGGTGACCTTACTGGCATCAAGAAGCACTTCTCTAGGAAGCATGGCGAGAAGAAATGGAAGTGTGACAAGTGCAATAAACGATATGCTGTACAATCGGACTGGAAAGCGCACTCAAAGACTTGTGGTACTCGTGAATACCGCTGCGATTGTGGAACCCTCTTTTCTAGGTCAGTGCGCGAGAAGATCTGTCGAAGTTTATCTTACTTTATCATTTGGCTAGTGTCGATGATAAAACTTTGACTTCAGCAGGATTTACCAATCACGCTATTTCACTGCGATAGCACCATATTCTGAAGAGATTATTATGTTTGTTGATTTGTCCCATGTGTTAATTTGGAAATATACAACCGAAGCTGCTCATATTTATCTCTAGGAACTATCCTTCCTCATTCCGCTCATGCTCTGTTGTAACTGAATCTGAGTTCATCCGATTAAGCACGAATATCAGATGTTCGGAGCAGTATCTAGAAGTGAAATATTCTACAAATTCGTAATAGATGTATTGAGGTTGAAGCGCTTGCATCAAGTTAATTGTTTTTGGTGCTTGCTGGTGTAGCAGGAGGGATAGCTTCATTACTCATCGAGCATTTTGTGACGCTTTAGGTGAAGATAGTGGAAGATCTTTGCTAGGAAAACAAGGAATTCCGCTCATCTCGCATGCCTTTGATAGTGGTCTGGGTGCACGCCTTACCAAAGGCGAAATAGGAGGATCTGGTGCTTCTCAGGGACTTTATAGCATGCATATGTCTCCTTTCTCATCGGGACCTGTCTTCATCGCACCCAAATCAGGTCTACATGTCGACATGGTTGGAGTAAGCTTTGGTGAACAAAGTTCTATATTGCCCTCGTCATGGGCACAGAGCAGCATACCCAATGAAACGCATATGCCTGCTGCAGACCCAAGACTTTCGCTATGGTCTGGACCTGGATGGATTGGTCAGAAAAGAGCTGATGAGGGAGCTGGAATGACAGGAATTGCGGATCATAGACAGAAAAATGGGAAGCTGTCAGCTGGATTTCCATTTCCTCCAGGTGGTCCAGAGTTCTTCAATCCCTTATCTACGGGATTAAGCTTTCCTGGTTTGGAGGCCTCTAATTCGGGACAAGGCGGGGCTAATACAGGGACGGGGCCAGCAGGATTTTCAGACCTCAGCAATCGACTTGATGGTATATCAGCTACCGCGGGGCTCTCCCTATCATCGCCTCATTATGCTGGACCATCTTCTGTAGGTAGCAAGGGAGCATCACCCTTCACCAGTACCCACAAATCCAGTAGTGCGCAGATGTCGGCAACAGCCTTGCTGCAGAAAGCTGCACAGATTGGTGCAACCAGTAGCAATTTTTCCTTTCTGAACGGCTCTGGATTGTCATCAAATTTTGGCTTGAGCGAACTCTGGCAAGGTTCTGGTCAAAATCAAGAAAGGACACCAGGTATGCCAAACCTTACAGCCAGCTTTGCTCAGACTCAGCATTCACAAAGTCAGCTTGATGAACTTTCTGCTAAGTTCCCAGGAATAGGAAGCTCATTAGGGTCGTCTAATTTTGCAGCACTTTCTAGATCTGCTGATCAATCCAGCAACCAAGACTTGACCTCGACATCAATGTCTGGATTCGCTGGCCTGTTTGGAGGAGGTTTAAGCACTTTCCCTCCAATGTTCTCAACTCATCTGGGGAAGGAAGGAGTATCGCAATCAGGAAGTAGCCGTGTATTTACCCCCTTTTCTCCTGGAGATAATGCACATAATGGGAAGCTTCCAGTTTCTGGATCTTCAGATATTTTTCCGAAGGTCGAAAATGGAGCTGGCAAACCGACTCTTGATTTTTTTGGGGTAAGTAGATCTAATGCAACTGCTGGATACGCACGAGGACAAGGAAAAACACTGTCCCGAAGGGATCTTGATAGTATCACCTCAATTGCCTCTGGAGTGGATATGGGCGCTTTTAGTAACCCAGGAGAGAATTTCAAAGCTCTCGGCTCAACGACCCATACTCCTGGAGGAAAGCTATGAGATCAGCCATTAGAATGATCTAGGATCATGCTCCAAAACACGAGTCCCTAATCTCATTTAAGCTCTCTGATTCTTTTGCAATGCTGGTAAGCTGCATATTTCTGATGGCTGTCTGCAATTGTATGGGCCGTCTTGAAGAACTAGAGAAGCCATGGATAAGCAACATATGTTGTGGAAAGAGGTGAACAGGATTTTGCCCTTGAAGCCAATCAAAAACACACCTTCCCACTAGATATACAATATCAGCATTATAATTTTAAAAGCTGTTCAGGGCGTCTTTATCTCTCTCTTGAGTGCAGTCTATTGTTGGCACTCTTGTCAGCAAAATTCTAGAAGCAAATGATGATTGATCTGTGACAAAGCTGGTTTTGCTACCTTTAACTGTCCTACATTGTTTGGCTTGTAGTACTAGTATGTGGAATGAGTATCTATTTAGGACTCATGAGGGTCTCAAGCACTAGTAACTGCAGCCTCACTCAATCTATCATAAGGCTCTGATTGCTTCTTTCACCACATGTGATACATGTATGTGTGAGGGAAGTGCCCAAGAAGGGTCTCTTGCCAACATACAAAAATATATCATAATTATAAACCCTACATTCTACACTTATTATCTCGCATAAATCTTGCCTTTGCCTACCTCTTGATTACTCTATGATTTATTAATACATTTAAACTACATGCAACCAATTAGAGTAAGTCCAAATTCGACCTAATCCACCTATATACTTGCTAAAAATAGTAAGGACACTATTTTTAGTCCTTATTGTCATAAAGAAATGCATCTCTAAGTTAAAAATTCACTTTGGCTTCCAAATTGTCAAATTAGACAACTTAACTAGTTGACATTTTTTCACGCTCCCTCTTCAACTGGTTTTATCACACAACTTTGATCCATCTTAAGAACGATCTTCAGTCTTAGAATAGACTTTCTTTCTATGGTTTTATAATAACTTTCATAATTGATATAGATAATATTGGATGCTTCACTATTTCTTACATCAATTTTACATATAAAGATGTAACTTAGAACTTGAAGAACCAATAGAATGTAAATGCAATGATTCCTCCATGCTTCCAACTTTGAACTCTCTGGAAAATAACAGCAACCAAACAATATATGTGAGTAATCAACCAATGCTTGCATGTCTCCTCCATCTTTGTCCTTCCTCAGAATGGCACGGATTTGCCCTGATACCCAGTATAAGCATTGGCAGTCTCTTACTCAGTATTAATCACATCTTTCCTTTACTATGTCCTTATACCATGGATGTTACGTTAGTCTGATATAACATTCATGGTAACACCTCACTTTACCCTTATTAGCGATACTTTAGACTCTTGGTGAGATATAACTAGAAAGCATGGATATGCTCAGGAGTATGGACAACAGTGCGTGACATACCTTACTCTGTAAGGGTCACTTGGGTCAGTATAGCATGGACTTGCTCTGATACCAGCACACGTGTTCACACCAAGATTTTTGGCCAAGTAAAATTCAGAATGGTTATACTTTTTCATACTCCTTTCTGGTTAAAATGAACTGATATGGAACAATTGATTTTAAGCTGATCAGTATGGCACTCTCCCTGGTATGGTGATATAACGGCTTGGCCTATCGCTAAAAAATCGTGTGTATGGGAAGATTGGACTATGTTTTAAATTGTTATTCAAAGCTGTTAAATAGTATAACTTCTTTTGGACATGAATAACAACTGTCGTTCAGCTATGACACCTGTCTTCCTCACCGAACTAACTTGAGCGGTTTTGTTTTGTGGGATAGTGGCAGGTATCAGCTGGACGTCTTGAAAGTGGTTATGCTTTATGGTGCTTTCTAGTACTGTATTTTACTTTTCAATTGTACTTTATCTTGTTGGATTATGAATAAAGGCTTCAAAGAGCTTCAGTCTTGCTTTGTCAAGAGGAACTAAGTGCGGTCTTGTATCCCCCCCCCCCCCTGTGTGTGTGTGTGTGTGTGAAAGACTAATTATGCTATGCCATTTATACAAATGTTCAGTGGCATTGAGTAGTTGATCTTGGTTTTGGATCTTTACTTGATTTGTATGTTGTAGTGATATGTTGGAAGGTAATTGGAAACTTGATGTTTAAAATTATGTGTTGATTTAACAATGACTTGTATTTATTGTAAGCCAATTATTTGTGGGTCAATTTTGTTCATGTAAGGTTGTGCCCTTCGCTACTACTGACCATTAATGGCATTAATATCTTTGAGAAGAAGACATAAAGTAGGTAGAGCATCATAACAAGATGCATGCACATTATGGGAAAATAAAGAGGAAGAGAAGATTGGATATGAATTGTTTGCTAGTGGAAGAGGAACCGGAGGGAGAAGAATTTCAAGAAAGATTATAAGAAATAGATCTTGTTTTGAGAGCAATCACTTAAGTGTTGACATTACAAATGTTGGTTCTTGTATGGTGGTTGATAGAAAAAAATTTATATTTTGAAATTTATTTGGTTAATGTTACAATTACTACTAAGGAGAGTTTGGATGTGCAAAGGGTGGATGCTTGCACATGTTATGAAAAATGGCATTGTGAATTAGGCAAATGAAGTTATGCTTACTAAAGGAAAGAGTAATGTATGTGAAAGATCTGATATTATTTTAAATTGGTTAGCATGCTATGAGGATTGTGTCATCAACTTCTAGACAAAAGTATTGTGTTTTAAATTATTAGGTATTTGTTTGATAACCATCTAGAGGACGTTACAATTAGAAAAGTGGTTGTGTACATTATGGGATGAAGTCTATTTTTGATGATTAGTAGGAAAAATTGAGAGTGCTTCCTTTGAGGAGGACTATATTGAAGTTGAGCTGTTATCTTATTCATAACATCCATAATAAGATGGTTATTGCATGTTATTGCCATTTAATAGTGTGACATAAGGTGTTTGTTCCCATCTTGACACGTCATCACACCTTCGTGTGGATGCTTTATGTGATTGATTTGGTGTAGTATTTTAATTATTATTTTTCGTCTCTCAGAATTCAATTGTTGTTAATAAAGATTGAGTAAAATTTAGGGATAGATTCACATGCATATCAAGTTTATGCATTGTGGGTCTAAATCTAGTAAGGAACCTTTCCTTGGGATTCATAACTTAGTAGATATTTCTCAAATATCATAATCAACAATCAAAGTTTGAGATATGCATCAAGATATACAAAATGAAGTTGAGGGCAATTAATCATCACAACAAGCACACATCTATCACAGAAACTTCTACAATTATAAACATAAAGAACCCAACAATTGCCAAACTTCAAGTCAATGAATGGCCTCAAATTGATGTATTATGCATATTCCTAGTGTATGAATATTATGCATATTCCTAGTGTATGATCCAATTTAGAGTACTTGAAAGATACAATATAGTTTTTCCAATGATTAGGAGCTATCTATTGTATTGTAGATAAGAGCGTATGTCTATTTAGAAGTTAGCTTGTACTTTCTGAACAGAATATATTTTGGATCTTACTTGCCTACAATTGATGATTCTAGATAATCCATACGAAGAGGATATACTATTTTTCTAAGGATAAAAGTGACGAGTCCAAGATGAGGATGACCTCTCTCTCTCTCTCTCTCTCTCTCTCTCTCTCTCTCTCTCTCTCTCTCTCTCTCTCTCTCTCTCTCTCTCTCTCTCTCTCTCTCTCTCTCTCTCTCTCTCTCTCTCTCTCTCTCTCTCTCTCTACATAAGAAACAAAACTTCTCTCTATATGGTGAAATCTTCTAGTGGAAGAAATTTTACAAGAAGTGGAAAAAACAAAGCACAAACTCTCATTGTTCTTCTCACAACATCTACATAAAAAACAAAACTTCTCTTTATATGGTGAAATCTTCTAGTGGAAGAAATTTTACAAGAAGTGGAAAAAACAAAGCACAAACCATTCATTCATCTGAGAGAGAGAGAGAGAGAGAGAGAGAGAGAGAGAGAGAGAGAGAGAGAGAGAGAGAGAGAGAGAGAGAGAGAGAGAGAGAGAGAGAGAGAGAGAGAGAGAGAGAGAGAGAGAAGAGAGAGAGAGAGAAGAAGAAGAAGAAGAAGAAGAAGAAGAAGAAGAAGAAGAAGAAGGCTTTATTAATGTCTTTTCCATGCCAAAAGGCATGTAAGACTAAAAGGTACATGTCAAGTGTGTGGTATCAATGTGAGTGCATAAAACGTCTCCGAAACAATAAAGAAATTGCATGTAAATAAATCAACGATTCCTAAGAAAGCAGATTGTTGATGATACGACATAGCTTATTTCTCATAAATCCATTTTTTTGGAAAGCCTCAACAAGGATTCCAACCTCGTTAAAAAACGTCTCTTGCTTGTTACAGCAGTACATTGCAAAAATGACCTGTGAGACAATAACCTTATATGACTTATAGATTGGTCTATTAGAAGCCAAATGTATATACTGTAAGTATGGAAAGGTAGTTCTCTTCTTTTGTCATATTTTGAAAGGCAAGTAAGGCCAGATTCACGATCGAAGGTAATAGACATATTAAAAAAGCTGATCTTGTTTCCTTCAGTCACTTTCCTTTCTATTTCAAGAAAGTCTAGGGGATAGATCCAAAAAAGGGTTATCAGGGTTCCTTACTTGTGTATTGTCCATAAGAAGTTCAATATTAGGGTTATTGATGAAGCAAATGTCATCTATATATCTAAAATAATGTTGAAAGTCATTCATGAAAGAGGTCATGCCCAGCTTAGCAAGTCTCTTAATAAATTGTGCTTCAAATAAGGATAGATACTAGTTACACCGTGTAGGTGAGCAGGAAAAACCCATGTGAATATCTCGTACCTGTCTCCAGGTTTTGTTTCCTAGTCTGACAATACAATTATCAATCAAGAAGTCGTTCCATTGATAGAGTAGGTTTATATCAAGAGTGTGCCAATTGTTTTTTATTCCATGACCAATTGAAAGTTTCGTGTGAGTGATTCCATTTAAAGTACATAAGCTCATGTTTGGAATATTTAGAGGCATATTTTATTGTCATTTTCATAATAATTTTCAAACCTTCTGGGCCATCTAAGGGTATGTTCTCGTAACATTTTGAAAAATCCGCGACCCAGATATTGGTAATCAGAGATGATAGGTTTAGATAGAAATCCATAGATGACTCACATTGCCAATATAAAATTGTATCACCTCTAAGGATACTCTTGTATGTATTCGCCTGAAGGCCTGCACCTTCCATGAGGAATGGTGACAGCATACAAAGAGCTCCTATGAGAAATTTGGCAAGTATGGTAAAGCAACAATCGTGAGCATTGGTAATCCATCTAAATGAGTCCTTGTGGGCTTTAAAGGTACAAAGAAGGTAAGGTAGAGAATTATTGCCCAAGAGAATTTCTGGTAAAGAGTATGTAGAAATGTTCACTATATACGACAATGAATCCTCCACATAATTAGATTTATTGTTAGGAAAAGGAGTAAAATCTAGACTATTGAGTCATTTTATGGCCAAATGTCACACAAAGAATTTACACATGAAACAGGGATTATGATGTGCTTTATCAATACCATTAACATATAGAGATTTTGTAAGCCAAAGTAGCTCATCCTTTGCAATCTTATTTTTGGAAAGAGATCTAGTATTACCATGAAGCCATTTACCCTTTCTAATATGACTTAAAGCGATACTTTTACAGAAAGTAACATGTCCTTTTTTTGTATTATTGTCTAAAGAATCATAAACAGTTA
Organism: Diphasiastrum complanatum; assembly: GCA_029204225.1. Classification (NCBI taxonomy): domain Eukaryota; kingdom Viridiplantae; phylum Streptophyta; class Lycopodiopsida; order Lycopodiales; family Lycopodiaceae; genus Diphasiastrum; species Diphasiastrum complanatum. The sequence continues at coordinate 7,655,363 of CM055104.1, read as the reverse complement.
GGAGTCCCATAAGTTTAAACCATCCGTCATAAAGCTCTGAAGCGGCTTCATTCACATTAACTTGTCTTAGAGTTATATGATTTAGGCCTTTTTCTAGGGATTTTCGCAGAAGAGAACTTTTAATAATCTTACATTCTGTGCAAATGACATGGCCAAATTTTTCAGAATTAAAATTCTTGAAACGATTAAAAGTGTAATATTGACAAGGATGAAGGTTGTCTATATCAAATTGGCAAAACATTGACTTGATGGTGGCTTTGGAGTTTACATCTCAGTGTATTCTCAGAGAGTGGTTTGGAACCATTCACGGGAGCAGCTTGGAGCTAGCTTGGGGAAATACAAGTGGGCACTATAGGGTAGATGCTCAATTTTTTGTGATCAGGGATGACATTGGGATACCTGATAGGGATAGCACTACAAGATGACATGGGATGATCACCAAGAGACAGCTATTTCAGATTGTGTAAAAATTACAGCAAATAAGGATCCTAAAACACTTGAAATGATGAGGAAAACAATAGATTATGATTTCATAAGATTAGCACAAGTTGAACCATCAAAATCTATCAAAAACCTACGCTTGAACCTCACTAAATGGCCCAAATCCTTGAAGAAGGCTTCACACGTGTGAAAGTACGGCCTCCCACAGTCTGAGAACTGTACACCAGACCTACATTCAATCCTATAATCATTAGTAATCACAAGTACTCAAACGATTATGAACATAGAGAGCAATTGCACCATTATGAGAGAAAAAAACATGAAATTGCTTGATTGATTTTGGTGAGATAACATCACCTATATATACATGATCCATCACGGTTTTGGGCAGGTATGAGTAGCCCTAAACCTATCCCTAATGCTAATTTTGGTGGATCATTCATCCTTACCAAGTTAGGGTTGGAATCTTGGAGATCCCTCAACAATGCAAAAATTACCAAAAATAGCTCCTATTTTTTCTCCCTTGTATCTAAGCATAATTTGGACTCATTCCAAAGGTTCTAACACTTAGGTCTACTTGAGAACATCCTTATGAATGGAATCCTATGCTATTTGGCACGTGTGACAAGCCACATCATGACCATCTAACTATTTACAAGTCATATGACCAAAACTAGTCAAGCTAGAATTGTGAATTTTTAACACTCCTCCTCACTATCTAGCTTGGTTCAATCATTGCTTTACTAATCACTCCAAGTGATGATCTGAACTTCATAGAAGGTGTCTTTTGAATTGGTTTAGTAAGTAGATCAGCTACACATTCATTGCTTGGAACATGCTCCAAAGCAATCTCCTTGGCTTGCACCATTTCTCTCACAAAGTGATGGCATATCTCAATGTGCTTAGATCTTGCATGGAAGATTGGGTTAGATGCAAGGTGTTGGGCTGATATATTGTCATTGTAGATGATTGGTGCCTCCTCTGAATCCATGATCTTTAGTTCCACCAATAATCTCTTGATCCAAAGTACCTCCTTTGTAGTGGTTGTCAAAGCTTTGTACTCGGCCTCGGTTGAAGATAGAGATATAGTTTCTTGCTTTTTTGAAAGCCATGAAACCACACCTTCTCCTATGAAAGTTGAATAGGCACTTGTTGATTTCCTATCCCTCTTGTCCCCTGCAAAATCTGAATCACTAAATGCATGAAGGTTAATCACATCTCCTCTATATAGAATCCCAAAATCCAATGTACCCGAGATGTATCTTAGAATCCTCTTAGCCTTTTTCCAATGGATATTCAATGGCTTTTGCATGGATTGGATCAACCTACATACACTAAAGCTAAGATCTGGTCTAGTTATAGTGATCCACATTAAGGAACCTATAAGTTGCCTAAACAATGTGATGTCCATGAAGGATCTTTCATCATCTTCATTTGGCACTTTTACATCTTGTTCCATTGGTGTGTCAACACTTTTGCATACTTCCATCTTAAACTTCTTCAAAAGAATTTGAGCATAGTTTACTTGACTTATAAAGATAAAATCAGACCCTCTAAGTACTTCTATGCCTAAGATGAAGTGAAGACACCCTAGATCTACCATCTTGAACTCTAAGGATAGATCTATCTTGATTTTTTCAATACCATCAACACTATTTCCACTAATGATGATGTCATCTACATAAATGAGTAAAAGTACAATACCAACATCATCAAACTTAATGTAAAGAGTGGGATCATATTCACTTTGAACAAAAGAAAGTGAAATAAGATAGCAATATAGTCTTGAATTCCAAGATCTCGAGGCTTGCTTCAAGCCATAGATGCTTCTTTGGAGATGGCATACTTTGTTCTCCATTCCATGCTTGATGAACCCTTGTGGCTGCTCCATATAGATATCCTCTTCCAAAAAACCATTCAAGAAAGCATTAGAGACATCCATTTGACATAGAATCCATCCAAAATGTGATGCAAGTGCAATGATTAGTCTTATTGTGACAATCTTGGCCACGGGTGCAAAAGTTTCCTCATAGTCTATCCCTCTCTCTTGAGCATAACCTTTTGCAACTAATCTTGCTTTATGTTTGTTAACACTCCCATTTGCATTCAACTTAATCTTGAAGACCCACTTGCATCCTATTACATTCCTTTGAGGTCTCTCAACAAGCAACCAAGTTTCATTCTCAATCAAGGCATCATACTCATCCAACATAGCTTTATACCATTCTTTGGAGTTCAATGCATCTTCAACATTAGACGGTTCTTCAAAACTAGATAAAGCATAAGAAGTGGATGAGATACCCTCAACTTGCTGTCCTTTGCCTTGATATGTGAGCCTTGATGGCTCCACTTTTGCCCTTGAAGATCTCCTTGGTGTGATAGGTGGGTTTGGTGCTTGCTCCTCCATGAGCTCCTCCTCAAAACCAAGATCTTGCTCCTCGGCCATCTTCTTCTTGATTGTTGGAGCACTTGAGCCTTCTTCAAGCATATGCATATGATGTTCATCAAAGATGACATCCCTTGAAACAACAAATTTGTTCAAGGATGGGAGATAGACTTTGTAGCCCTTGCTTGAGCTTGCATATCCAAGCATGATCCCTCTTGTGGAAGATGGATCCTCCTTGGTTCTTGTTTCCAATGGCACATGCACATAACATATACACCCAAAAACTTTCAAGTGATTAAGATTGGGTTTCTTTCCATACAACATCTCATAAGGAGTTTTGCCTTCAATTGCTTTGCAAGACACCCTATTCATCAAGTAGTTTGCACATACAAGAGACTCACCCCAAAAGGATTTGGGCAAACAAGCATCTAATCTTAAAGCTTTAGAACATTCACATAATGTTCTATTCCTTCTTTCAGCAACTCCATTTTGTTGAGGAGTGTAAGGACAAGAAGTCTCTTTCTTGATCCCTTCCTCCTCACAAAAGGCCTTGAACTCATTGGAGATGAATTCTCCACCATTGTCACTTCTAAGAATCTTGATGCTATGATTATGATGCTTTTCCACAAACAACTTGAACTTTACAAAAGTATCAAATACTTGAGACTTGAAGGAAAGTAAGAACACCCAACAATATCTTGAGTAGTCATCAATGAAGGTTAAAAACATGGATGAACCTCCATTAGATTTGGTGCTAGCAATGTGCACATCCGAGTGTATGAGTTCAAGAGGATGAGATGACTTTGTGATGGAGTTAGGAAACACCTTCTTATGTGCATTGGATAAGGCACAAGCTTCACAAACCTTGTCTTCCTTCCCAATAGACCTTGGTAGGCCTAAAGCATACTCCTCCTTGATCATAGCCTCCATGGAACCCGAGTTGACATGTCCAAGTCTTTTGTGCCATAAAGTAAAGGTAGATATCTTGTTCTTCTCGGCCAACATGACAACATTAGTATCCACAAATGCATCCAACTTATAAAGTTTGCCAAGTCTAGTGCCCTTAGCCACTATCTTACCCTTCTTCTTGATGAAACATTCATTTGAAGCAAAGTCAACATTGAAACCATTGTCTACCATTTGGCCAACACTTAGTAGATTCTTTGTTATTGTAGGAATGTACAAAACACCTTCTATGTTGATCTTTTTGGAAGATCCTAAGCAAAGGGGAATGCTACCAACTCCTTCAATCTTACAAGCTTCATCATTTGCTGTATAGATAGACTTTATAGGTCCATCATAAGATAAGAGAGAAGAGAAAAACTCCCTTTTACTAGTCATGTGTGAACTAGCACCCGAGTCAATCCACCAAGGATCTTCTCCTTTGAAGCTTGTTGAAGAAAATATGGACATCATGAGAGAGTCCTCATGTGAACTCTCCTCATCCTCCTCTTTGCTCATGTTGGCTTGGCTTTGATCTTGCTTCCTCTTGAAGCATTCCGAGGCATAATGCCCCATCTTGCTACAATAGTAGCACTTCACCTTTGATTTGTCCTTCTTGACTTTGGTGGTTGATGGAGATGCCTTTGGGGGTCCTTCTTGATCCTCAAGCTTTGTAGACTTCTTGAATGTTGATCCTTTGCCTTTGGACTTGCCTTTGCCTTTGGTGAAGAGAGCTTGGTCATCTCCACCTTGGATGGAAAGCCTATCCATCCTCTCTTGCATTTGGCCCCTTCTTGATTCCTCGGCCATGAGTGTGCCTTGGAGTTCTTCAAGTATGGGTAGCTTACCCATAATTGCATATCCCTGAACCAAATTGTCAAATTCAAAGCTTAGTCCATTCAATATGAGTTGAACAAGCTCTTCATCCTTGATAGAGTCACCTATAAAGGCTAGCTCTTTGTTCAATTCCTTTACTCTTAGGACAAAAGTATGTGCACTCTCTCCTTTCTTTTGATAGCTTCTATAGATTTGATTCTTCAAAGCTAACATTCTAGTTTGGTTCTTGGATTCATAGACCTTTTGCAAAGTCTCCCAAGCATCTTGAGCTGAAGTGCAATCTCTTACCTCTCTTAAGAGTTCATTTGCAACATTCATTTTTATGCAATGTAGTGCAACATTGCACCTCTTGATGTATTTGGCTTTTTCTTGAGGATGAATAGGTTCACCCTCCTTACCATTTACAATTTCCATCAGATCTTGCATGATCATGATAGATTCCATTCTAACTTTCCATATGGAATAGTTAGTTTTGTTGAGCCTTTCATTAGTATCCAAAAGATATGCATTTATAGATGCCATCTAGTCTCCTAATCAAGGACTTGACACAAATGAAGGTTACTTCTATTGATTTGATTGAAGGTCTACCTTATCCCACTTCTTAGGGACCTGAAAAGATCAGTAATAGACTTCCTATAAAGATCTAAGAATGATCTCTAACAAAATCAAATCATAGAATACTAGAAACAATGCACTTGCTTGATTGAAGTAGACAATACTAGTAGAATTGCCCCTCTTTCTATAAAGAACATTAAAGCTTCCAAATGATCTGATCAAGAGTGAATTTCAGCAACCTAATATACTTCCAAAATCACTTGTAAAAGATCTAAATGGAACTTAATGAGGATGCAACACAATCTACTATCCAATCACAAGCAAAAAATGATCAAAATTGATGAAAAATTGATCTAATTTGGTGCATAAGTCAAGCAATGGTTGGACTGAACCTAAATCACTTTAGGAGGTGCCTACTACACCTTAGAACAGCCTTGAAGAGTCCCCAAAACTCTGATCTTCCCTCTCCTTGAATGCTAGAAAGCCTCCTCTATGAAATCACCTCCAAAACTCGCTTAGAAATCAATGCTTGGAGCAAGCAAAACTTGCTATCTTGGTAATGTGAATTGAATTCAACTTTGCTTCTGGTTTTAGACACCTAAACACCTGCAAATGAAGTCACACAACACCAATATCCAATGTATTTGACTCACTTTGAGTTCTAGAATCAATACTAGATGCTAAGATCCAATCTACACAAGATTTAGATCAAAAATTGTGATCAAATTGAATGAAAACCAAGGATTTAGCTCATTTCAGCCTTTAGGCTCTGATACCATGTAAAAATTACAGCAAATAAGGATCCTAAAACACTTGAAATGATGAGGAAAACAATAGATTATGATTTCATAAGATTAGCACAAGTTGAACCATCAAAATCCATCAAAAACCTATGCTTGAACCTCACTAAATGGCCCAAATCCTTGAAGAAGGCTTCACACGTGTGAAAGAACGGCCTCCCACAGTCTGAGTACTGTACACCAGACCTACATTCAATCCTATAATCATTAGTAATCACAAGTACTCAAACAATTATGAACATAGAGAGCAATTGCACCATTATGAGAGAAAAAAACATGAAATTGCTTGATTGATTTTGGTGAGATAACATCACCTATATATACATGATCCATCACGGTTTTGGACAGGTATGAGTAGCCCTAAACCTATCCCTAATGCTAATTTTGGTGGATCATTCATCCCTACCAAGTTAGGGTTGGAATCTTGGAGATCCCTCAACAATGCAAAAATTACCAAAAATAGCTCCTATTTTTTCTCCCTTGTATCTAAGCATAATTTGGACTCATTCCAAAGGTTCTAACACTTAGGTCTACTTGAGAACATCCTTATGAATGGAATCCTATGCTATTTGGCACGTGTGACAAGCCACATCATGACCATCTAACTATTTACAAGTCATATGACCAAAACTAGTCAAGCTAGAATTGTGAATTTTTAACAGATTGGACTTGAGTCATTGGACAAGACTTACAAGGACGATTCATAATGAAACCAGGAAGCTGCAAAACGCAAATGGGCAAAGCGTGAAGCTTTGGGAGCCAGCTCTAGGTTGGAGAGCTGATGGAGATCGCACGGTTGGGTGTGATCGGAAGGCAAACACGGTGGTGAGTGTTTTGCTAGCGATCTACTGGAGGGGTCACTGATGGTGAGGACTTCATGGTGTGCTCATTTGGGAGTACGGGTTTGCATTACAGCAGGGGGCCATTCTTTGGCATTGACATCGATAGGGAGCCATCCACGAGCGTGGATAAGCTATCTCTAGCTTTTATGCATTTGGCTGTATTGCAAATTCTCAGGTGGTGAGATCAGGGATAAGCCTAGAGGAAGTCACTCAGAGCCATATACCTCAATACGATCAAGGAAATAGTGGTCTCGGATTCCATGAGCGTAAAGTTGAACCAAACTATGCTCTACAATGGGAAATTTAATGTATAAAATCATGCTCCATTGGAAAGAGAAATGGTGTAATGTGAGCTGCTACAGGGAGTACAGTGGGGGTGTGTTGCTAGCATCGTCTGGAAGATTGTCGAAGAGATGTACAATGTACTTTGTAGTGTAATAAATGGTGTTGAGGCCTAATTTTTATCAGTAAAGTAAACTTTAGGTCTAAATCCTCATGTGTATGTTAGGACTTGGGCTAGTCAAGGGGTACCTTAGAAAATGTCATTGGTTCTCCTTTCACCTTCCCTCTCATTGTGAAGTTCTCTACTTTGTAATGCAAGTGATGTTCTCTCTCTCTCTCTCTCTCTCTCTCTCTCTCTCTCTCTCTCTCTCTCTCTCTCTCTCTCTCTCTCTCTCTCTCTCTCTCTCTCTCTCTCTCTCTCTCTCTCTCTCTCTCTCTCTCTCTCTCTCTCTCTCTCTCTCTCACACCCATGGGCGTCACCACAACTATCAACATCGATGGAGCTCACCATTGTCATATATGACTCTTAATGGGAGAGCAAGTTCTCATTCTAGAATGAAGAGACACAATTATCCTTTAAACCAACATTCAAAGAGATGAGTAATTGTTTGGAATTGTCCCTCAAAAGCAATTCTTGGTCTAATAGGGTCATTTGAGGCTATGGTGGTATGATGTCAAGGGTATATGTGAATATACACGTATAGCTTCATGAGTTGCAAACAACAAATGAAGCCTTTGCAAAAGTAATAATAGTAAAGTAATTGGCTACACTTCATGAGCATAACATATTATTTTGTTGTGGGCATCATAGGAGATGTGATTGGGTAGGCTACGTAAAAGTATAGGCATTTTGTTGTGCTTTTGTAATAGTCATTGAAAAATCCATGCACCTGTTTAATAATATTTCATGCACCAATTTTGCTTCTGTAATGGTCATCGGCAAATCTAGATGCCTATCTTGTTTCATAATTGTTACGTTGCTATTAAGCCATATGTAATGTTATTATGCTATGGAACCCATTGGGCGACCTCGGCCTTGCCTATAGTTTTTCAGAGTCCTCATCGAGCAAAATAACATGTGCCACCCATCAATAGGTTGTATAGTACATTATCACTCTCTAGATTAGAACATGGGTTGAACTGAATGGAGTAAGAATTGCAACAATAACAACATGAGATTAGCATGTTGATGGACTCTAAGAACCCATCATTGACCAAATTCCAAAATATATGTAGGTTGAAAATCAATGAGGGCAATAATGATGCCCCAAAGCAATAGGGCCTTGCATAATAAATATAAATGTATAAATGAAGGAAAATATTTGTCCCATAAGCAAAGGCAAGAGAAGGGAGGGAGGAGGAGACATGAAGTGCCATGTGTCATTGGTCCCCAGTTTAGCTTGAGCTTTTTTCATGGGGCACAAAATTGTTGGAGAATGAGTGGTCAAGCCCTTTTATCTACCTATTGTTATGGACCACAAGACTTGGATGTTAGCTTGGCACAAAGGTGGGGTTCTAAGACCAGAAAACAACTAGGAGAGACAATGTCAATGGAGGGGCCTAAAGTTTGTAGTGAGTGAGCCTTGAGCTATAGACAAGGTCCACATCACAATGGGAGCTTGAGTCATGGGGAGGTTGGGGGCACCAAGTAGGGGCTCAACCAACGCATTTTGTAAAATGTTTTTTTTACCAACATGAATTTTAAAATTTTCAAACTTTTCTTTCCAAATAGAAGGATAATTTATGGATGTGTGTTTCGAATGAAACCTCGATTATGATTTTCTTTCTAAAAACTTGTTTTGAACATAAAAGAAGGCCTCGATATGCTTTGCAACTTTTGAATTTTAAGCATGGGCCAAACAGGCCCAAGGCCCAAGGGCGACTATTTATTAGCACATGTTTTTTGGAGCCCTGAAGCTTGGGACTTAAATTTTAGTTTTGTAAGTTTTGACTATCGGCACTATTGGATAATGCACAAACTTGGAGCTTGTTACAAGCTCTAAGGCCATGAAATTCAACTCACAAAACTTACAACCAATCAACCTGCAAAATGCCAATTTAGAAATATACTATAAAATGGGAGATACCTAATATGAAGATGAAAAAGCGTAATGTAAGAAAGCTAAGAATCCAAAGGGGTTTTGGTGTGATTGCTAGGCATACGAGGCATTCTCATGAGCACATTCGATCTAATAGCTATCCATTGCATTATCTTAGGCCATGTGAAAGAGCCAAAGGCATAAACTTTAGTTGACGAATTGGAGATTTCAATTTCCAATATAGAAGAAAACTAAGATTGTAGTGGAGTTAGATTAAATAAATCTACAAAGTCAAATTGTACCCTGCTCCACGCTTTTTAATTGCTGCTGATATTATTATGTGCACAACAAAAGTCGGTGCCAAACCATATCAACCTCATGAATAATATGTGTATGGAAGAAGGAATATATATGTCCCATAAGCAAAGGCAAGCGAAGCATGGGAGCAGCAGATAGAAATAAGAGGAGCATGGCATGTTGTTTCATACTTACCTGGGCGGGGTCAATCGGTGATCCAGAAGGCCGATGGCCTAGGGCTGCCTGCGCCATTGCACTTCGGCCCGGGCGCGCCCTAGCATCTCCCTACGGGGAGAGTGCACGTCATAATTTGTGGTAGCGGGGGCTCGCGTTCGCGCGGCCTCCTCCCCCTCCCCTTTCACCAATCATCAAAATTCAAATCCAACAAGTAACAAATTCATCCCAAAAACCCATCAATCATAGCAAACAAACAAACAAGACGATTAATTTTCTGTCTTCTTACTTAATCAATCAGTCAGTCAGTCGCAGCGCAGCAGAATAATAAAAAGCACAGCACCTCTGCAGGTGCAGGATGGACGAAGCAACCCATCAGCAGAGTCGTTGATAGTTGTTTGTTTCTTAGGTTAACCTTCTTCTGTGATGCTATGCTATGCGATTGTGGACGTCCTAACAAAGTGGTATTGTTTTGATGTAAGCAAGCACAAAATCTGTACAGGGAATGCGGACGCAGATTAGCCAAATGGTATGCAACAAACACACATTGCAGCAGCAAAGGTACATGTCCCTTACGTTCTTCTGTCAGTTTTCTTACTTCCTTTAATTCATTGATGGGTAGAAATAGATCGTCCTTTCTGGTCTAACCGGTGGCCAGCTCCTATCACTTATGATTTTCTTGATATGACACACGACAGGTGAACAGGAAGTGATTCACCGCACATTTTGTATGTAGGAGAACGCAAACATAATCGTTGTGCTTTTGCTTGTAACTTTTGCAATCGCGTGAGTTCTGTGCTGTGGCCAAGTCGTTTACGTGTTCATTTTGCATTGCGCTCTTCGTCCTTCAGACTAGTAGATGATAGTTCGGCTAGCAATCATAGCTGTTTTGTGCGAAGCCATCTCTCACTCCTTTCCGAGTAGAGCTCAGCCTCTCAGCAGCACCATTTTTTTGCTTTTTTCATTTTTACACAAAACAGTAAGTAACTAGTATATACAAAGGCCAAAGAAGTCGCCTCCCTGAAGATGTAAAGGCTTAATGTAGCATTGGCTAACACTTTCTCAAATGATCTCGTCAGGAATATTGGTAGTGAAGGCTCATTGTATATTGACATTATTGAGTAATTGCTAGCTCTCATATACCCATATTCATTTAGCAAAGAAGAAACTTTTGTTTTCCAATATGAAGTAGCTCCCTACAATATCATACTAGGAAATATCTTGTACAATATAGGAGCATACTTTGAAGATGCCTTTAAAGACTATCCATACTACTTCAAAAAGAAGTTGGTTGACATTTTGTTACGTGGGAAAAAAGTATGGAGACCTACTTCGACAACTTATTGACCTTTAGACCCCTCAATTATCTCTAGCACAAATTAGAAAGTGGATAATGGATTATATGGAGCCCAATACAACCTACTACTTACTAAATGGAGACACATTTTGGGTACTACAGATTATGGTAAGAAACTGATGGAAACAACTTCTACACAAAAGAATGATGTCAAAGCAGCAACTGATTTCCTATTCTAGAAAGTCATCATCAAGTATAGACACTCGCAATGTGAGCTCTTTCACCAGATCCTAATCTAACATGAACCCAATATTGACAATGAAGAACAATAATGAGCTGACATGCAATTACTCACCTTCCAGCCATATAACGTTATTGAAACGTTCACAATTATATGGGAGTATCCCATAACGACAAACATGATTTTCACCTAGAACTTTGACTACAGCAACCCATACTACCCGAACCACAAGAATTTTTGGGCTCGCAACCTAACGATAGGACTAGCTCAACTATAAAACTAATGTTAAGAATCACCCTTATATAGCCACAACCCAAGCCATATTTTTTTAGAGTGCTTATGGCATTACTGAATCCCCATCTATATCATTCTAGTGGTCCTAAGACTTAACCTTACCTTGGCTCCTAGACCTAGGGCAAAAGTCCCAACAACCAAGGATATTCCTCTTATCATATGTCCAACACCAATTGTACCATGTCGAAGTTATGGTTAACTCTTGCCAATAGAATCTAATACAACCATAGTTTTGAGCATGGACATGACATACTTCTCCTCTCAAGAACATTTCTATCATAAAAAAATAAAGTATCTTCAAGATCATTCATAAGCTCTTCCAAGAATCACCGTCTCCCATCTATCATTTACTAATCGATTCAAATATGTAGAATGGATATGAGTGGTCAATCAATGCGCAATCTGATTTAGGTATTCCCAAATTTGAAGGAATGATAGAAGGTCCATCCTCAACTTAAACTCATCACTTTTGTCGTTAGAAAAATAGTATATCCTCTTCGTATGGATTATCTAGAATCATCAATTGTAGGCAGGTAAGATCCAGAATATATTCTCTTTAGAAAGTACAAGCTTAAACCTCTAAATAGACATACGCTCTTATCTACAATATAATAGATAGCTCCTAATCATTGGACAAACTATATTTGTATCTTTCAAGTACTCTAAATCAGATCATACACTAGGAATATGCATAATATTCATCTCTAACCAAAGATTACAAAATATCCACCTACAACTTTTTCTTCCTAGATCTAATATTTTGTAACTACTATCAAGCAACTAAGAAATCATGCAAAATTCCATACATAAACAAACGAGCGAGACTTGTAACTAGAGGCCATACCTTATCCATCAACAAGCAATATTGAGAAACTTTCTATTCACACTACTCATCGATTAAAATGCTAAACAGTCAACACCAGTGGAGGCGATCCACATGATTGTCTACCATATGCATTAAGCATAACCATCATAAATCTAATAAAATCTGCAATTAATTTTGGTGGAAAATGTCCACATGAATGTCTACCATGTCTTGGATCAAATTCAAATCCATTGAGTTACTACTCCATCCATTAATTGTTCATAAAATTCTAGAAAAAATAAGATCCTAACAACTTCTAGTACCCTTTTGTAACCAAGAAATGTTGTTGGACACATCCAGTTTATAATAATTCATCTTCTTCAAAGTGTCTACTTGAGCTTACTTATTAGTCTGTGAAGATCACAACTTTCAATAGATCTTTCACAAAGGTCCACTTATAACTGTTGGATTATTCTCCTAAGACAGTCTACTACTCAGGTGGAAGTGCCTCATCGTGAACGAATCATCAAACATCACCTACAATTATCGCGCAACATTGTGGAGAGAGATCTTCACAAGACCATGTGGGCAATCCAGTGAATTCCTAAATGCAACAAGATAATTTGCATGGAATGGTGGATGGTAGAAAGAAATGTGCTGAATTACTTGCATCTAGAAGAACTGCAGAAACAATTATTGCTCCTAGTTTTTTTGGTAGGTGTCGACATAGTAGTGTCGAAACAATGCAATTTATGTGGTTTTCCCCATCAAATGTTACTCACACATGGCAGCCAAACAAGAGCATAGTAGTGCCACCGTCAAAAAATGAAGGTAAATGGTGTGTGAGTACTAGAACATCTCTTAACTAGGAGGAGGTTGATGTTCTTAACAAAGGTGGGTACATGTTGGAGAGCGTGGAGGTTGATTCTATTGGGTCTTCAGTTCCAGTGCATGGACAGACAACAGGCCCATCAACCGGAGAATTTGTCACTCCTCCTGGCAAAAAGGAAAGGCAAGAAGAAGGAACTCCATTTCGGTTGTTGCAAAGGAAATAATTACTAGAGGAATCGAGATGAGGGCTAGCATTGTCAAGGAGGATGTGTTTGATCGATCATGGATTTGAACCAAGCTCTACATACTATAATGTTTATTTCAAGGTTGTCTGACAATTCTTAGTCATCATCACACTGTGGATAATATGTTGCTTTTTGGCAACAATATTGAACTAACAAAAGACACCAAGAGGGTGCTATCCCAAGAGTTTGAGATGACAGATATGGGAGAGGCACATTATTGTCTCAGGATCCAAATCCATAGAGACAAAAGCAAAAGACTTCTCTATATCACTCGAAAGAGTTACTTTTACAATTTACTATCAAAATTCAATTTAACGAATTGCAAGCTTGTACATAATCCTATGGATCCAGTTTTAAAATTATCGAAAGAGCAATGTCCTCAAATCGATGAGGAGAAAGGCGAAATGAAGGGATATCCATATCAGTTGATTATCGGATCCCTGATGTATGCAGTGATCTCCAACATGCCTGATCTTGCATACATTGTCAACTCTTTAAGCCAATACATGGCTAACCCTGGCATGATCCACTAGAAAGCTCTCCTAAGAGTAATCAAGTATGTACAAGCTACTATCGACCTATGCATATGCTATGGAGAGGTTGATCCATCCGATATCCATACACTTCATGGATACACAGATGTTGTTGGAAGAAAGAGGATGTGTGAGTGTGAGAGACGAAAAATAATTAGCTCGAAAAGAAAACGAACACGAGAAAGAAGCGAACTCGAAACTCGAACGAGAAACGAACTCAAACGGAATGTGTTTGTGCGTGCAGGGGAATGAGCTATAGTACTTCTTTCCATAAGCATGACTACGCCTATCAGAAACGAACAGAACGTTAGTGATAGAAATCACGGTCGTTCTGATTACGTAGCCAAACATTAACAAAAACACCAGAAGAATAATTTGTCGCAAACAGCCAGACAAACTATTAGTCGCAAATGATTCGTGAGGAGCTGGACTGATAATCAGTCGCGAATGATTCACGAAAGGCGAGACTAAATATTAGTCGTCAACAGCTAGACTAATAATAACTCGCTAAATAGATTATCAGATTGAGCAACAAGAAAAGTCAGACATAATGAAGAATAAGCATAGCAATGTTGACACAAATCTGAACGCAGAACAAAGAGCTGTTATCAGATTAAGTATAACAAATATACATGTCAATAATGTGGTAGAGCACAATAGCGGACGAAATCGCGTGCTCTACAAAGCTAATTCAATCTGTAAAAGGAATGAATCTATTACTGACAAATAAAGAATCAATGCGCAAGGCATCTACTTCGTCTGTGTCTCTGATAAGCTTCTGATGCTATATTTACACACACTTGTTCTTTTGATCTCTCTTATCAAACTGAATATGCAAATGATATTTAATATATATGTACAATGTTACAGGTGTGCAGATGAAGAAAGTACAAAGTGGATGTGCTGTCTGTAGAATATCGTGGGTGGCTGTTGTTGTTGTCAAGTTTGTTAGCACAGTTGCATGGGGTGAGCGTGAAAAGGGCCGTGACGTCAGCTTTTGCTAAGATGAACGTTGGTAAAGATTTCGTCTTTTCTTCGCCTGTGAGAATTTACTTGTATTTATGCAGACAGTCGCGTTTTATTCGTCTGTCTTATTTTACATGTAAATATGCAGATTGTGTGACAACGTGAGTTAAAATGCAGCATGAATGGAGGTAGAATAAAATGGGATTTAGGAGAGTAGAGGAGATAAATCCAACAGATGCGAATTGATAAGGCGATGTCAACACCAAAAAATTGACTTTTGGATTTGTCTTCCTATTCAATAATGGTCGGGTATCCTAAAAGCAAACTTCCATCACAATGTCTTTTCAAGCTATTAAAGAGACAATTTGGTTGAGAAATCTATTGTCTAACATTGGTCTCAGAAAAACTGCTCCAACATTCAATATGACAATCAGAGTGCCATAACGTTCGATCAATCCTAGATTTCACTCTAGGAGCAAGCACATCAAGATTAAGTACCACTATATCAGGAGAAAGATACTAAAAAAGAAGGTGAGTTTGAAGTTTGTAGTTCACCCAGTACATGACAGCTAATTTCTTTACAAAAGGGTTAAATTAGGAGGCACATGACAAGAATTTCTATGCCATTTTGAATTTGAACATCAAGGCATTCAAGGGTCTAGATTAAGGGAAGTGTTGGATTTCTATCTTCTCCACCCCTTATCTCATGGCTAATCTAGATCCATTCATTTGTTGTATGTAAATAGTTGTACAGTCGCATATTCTGTAGAAATACACTGGTTTTTAAATAGTCTGCAGAAATACAAAGAAATCAATGACAATGTTCTGTAGATACTGTAGGACTAGCAAACTTTGTATCATTGTCTATTCGACAACCATCACTGACTACTTGGACATAATTATCGAACTATCAATTAGCACCAATGACTCGATTACTCAACTACTTGACATTGTCATAACCAGACAAAATCTAACAGAATCAGATTCTATCCAACAACAACTACTAACAACATGTAGCGCCTTAATTCCATCTATAAAAGTACAAATCACTTCGTGGTTATGAATATCTTCGTCCACTATAGCTATAGCTTCTCTTGGAAGGTCACTCCATTGGATCACCTGGTTGAAGCACTATTTCAATTAATTTTTCCTTGTTATAGGTGCCAGGGAGGTTCCACCATTAAAACTCTAGCTAATGGAGATTTTTGAGGAAGATGAGCTGGTATCTTTTCTGTGCCCTAATAGTTGGGATCCATGTGTCGTAGGATCTATTCATCAACCAGGTCAACTTCTTCGTAAAAAGAAAGTGCATGTTGCCATGGTACTAGATCGTCTTCAACTAGTTCATGAATTGGTTCTGCCAACAACAAAGAAAAGCCTGGCATGATTGCAATATCAAGACCAAGGATCTCGTCAAGGGATAATTGGCCCTACTATACAAGGCCAAGGCACATAAAAGAAAGCTCAAGTTTCTAGGCGAAGGATTGTATAAGGTAGTAGAAATTTGACTTAATGGCACAGTCATTCTCGTCGACCTGCAAGGCCGTTTGTTCGAGACGTCCGTTAATGGTAGCAGGTTGTGTTGGAGTTTAATCTTACTCCTACTCATCCTTTTCGCCACCTTCATCTCTTAAGGAAATCACTCTCTCAAGCATCTACAGAAATGGTCTACCTTTTTTGACAATCTGCAGAAATACACGAAAAATTTCAACAGGCAAGACACTGCAAGGAACCGCTAGGAACCATAAGTGTCTAGCCTACGGTCACTTACAAAAGAGATCAAAGTAAACCACAAAGTCTTGCTTACGGTCACTTACAAAGGAGACCGAAGTAAACTGCAAAGTCTTGCTTACGGTCACTTACGAAAGAGACCGAAGTAAACCGCAAAGTCCTGCTTATAGTCACTTATGAAAGAGACCGAAGTAAACCATAGAGTCTCACCTATGGCTACATACAAAATGAACGAACCACAATACACCACAAAGTCTTTCTTACAGTCAACAAATCAAAGACTACAACTCGCCAAAGGCATCGCAAGTTATTGCTTATGGTCACCTACAAAGTGAACGAACGACAACTGACTGAAGGAAACCGCCAAGTCAAAGATTGCGGTCGACCTCGCCGATCGCATTGTCACACTCTTGCGGTCAGGCTACGGTTGCAACGGAGCCACATTTTCATGCTCTTGATGCGTACGAAAGAGATCCTTTTACTGTACTTCTCCACGACTTTACGATGCACCAATAACCGATCTACGGATCAAGTACAACGGCTGTTAATGATCTTTTAATCTATAAACTTAGAATAATAGAAGATTATCAAGCAGCTATATAAGCATTGAAATTTGATCATTTGGCAACAAGAGATGAGATGATCGATCACTGTATTCACAAAGATCAAACGACCAAAATCGGTCTTTTAGTATCTGACTCCTAGAGTTAGAGATCATTTAGAGAGAGTAAAGAGTATTTATGAAAGATAGCACTCATTTGCCTCTGTAAGTAGGATCACACGCATCGTGCTATTGTCTTGTGATCTGATTATCATTGTTACTACAACACCATTTTTATATAGACTTTTCCATATCAGTTGTATTCATGTTGAATGTTTGAATGTCTCTCACTCTTTCTCTCTATTATCAGAACTTATCTATTAGAAACAGAAAATAGCAGGGCTGTCTTAGACGCCTACTTCTTCGCATTCTCTATGGTTGTCTATGACACCTACTCTGACATCTAAACAAATCAGCATTAAACTACATCTTAGTCTCTAAAGTAGTCCAAGATCCTTCTTCATCATTGTTTTTCTTTGGTGGGACGATGGCCTCTATTCCGTTGCGGCCTGTGAACATCCATCCAAGTCCCGTCAACAGTTTGCATCGCTATTATCCAACCAATGTTCAGCTTAGGGATGAGCCTCATGCACCATCCTCGTCGTCTTCATCTTCTCGACAAGGAATGTCAAAACCACGTAAGGATAGATTAGTCATAACCTAGTTTCTCCTTTATTCACAAGGAAAACTATAGGCATGATAATGCATCTAGGCAATATACTTTTAAAGATAACTATATGAGTGATAAGACTGAAAAAATAATTATGACAAAGTTTTGAAATATTAATAGCTATTCCATGATAACTCATTAGGTACATGGAAAATTATTCAAATGGTTTCATGCCAAGATATAGACTACTTAGAATTTGTTTTAAGGGTCTTCCAAGAGGATAGACCAAGAATTGATTGTCATGTACTTTGATCTCCATTGTTGCTATCAAGATCTTCTTCAACAATGTTAGTCAACTGCTTCACTTTGCCCTTCTTGATATGAACTTTCTTTTTGCGACAATCTCTAGCCCAATGTCCAGACTTCTGGCAATAAGAACACTTGCCTTTCTTCTACTTGCTAGATGGGGATTCTTGATCATCAACAAACACATTCGATTTCTTTGAAAATTTCTTATACTTGTGCTTCCATTTGGCTAACATTGCTTGATCTTCTAACGAGGGTTGTCGAGATTTTACCACTTCTCTTCTTTGTTCTTCTAGTAATAGGATGTCGTGAAGATCCTCGAATATTGGTAACCTCTCTCTTGATGCAATAACGCTTGCAAACATTTGAAATTTTTTGGATAGACCATTCAGTGTCATGTGAACTAACTCCACATCCCTTATTGGTTTGCCAATTGTAGTCAACTAGTATCTCAATCCCGTGATTCGCATGAAAAATGGTCCTACCCCTTCATTTTCCTCTATGAGAATGCTAATCAACTTGGTCCTCAAAAATATCATTCGTGAAGGATTTTCCAGTTTGGAATTGTGTTCTAATTGCTTCCAAAGCACCTTTTACAGTCACAACTTCACTAATGTGGCAATAACATAATCCTTTATGGCCAAATTGATCAATGATAAGGCCTTTTTGCTCTCTTGTCAAATGAGCGAATATCAGTTGGAATTGTATTTGGGTGTTGTTCCACCCAAGTGACGATGTCCACAGCTCCTTATCCATTAGAATGATTTTCATTTTTAACTTCCAAATGCTACAATTGGACACCCCGTCCAATTTGTTGGCTTTTCCAAGCGTGGATCATGCCAAAAAACTACTCAAAACTGTAGATGTAGGCTAAAAAGAGCCCTCTGAGTATAATGACAATGCCTAAACTTGATTATAATGACCTAGCAAATTTATTTACTAGGCTTCCTAGTCGCTCGGGTGGCAAATTTGCCAATTGGTACTCTTTAAAATGCGAAATGCTTCATGCCGCGTACCTAGCTATGGCCTCTTTGAAAGGGGCAAATCACTTCGAAGATTCATTGACCATGTTCTACAAGGTTAACACTCTATTTCTGTATACTGTACTTGTAGGTACAACCTAAGTGCCCTTCGTTTGGAGGTGATAGCTTTTTGTTTGACGCAAAACAACCTTAAAACAAGGAAATTAGGCATTTTTAAATATTTTGAGATATTTCTTTACTGTGAAGAGATTTCACCCTTCAAAACAAACTTGAACTTCAAGGTCCTTTTTAATGAAGTTAAAGTGCAGTCTACACTTCAAGACTCTTCATAGATATTTCATTCCAATCCAATGGTGAGGATAATCCAAGAGTGCACATTCCTTCTATCATAGCCATTGAACCTTCAAGAAAGAAATCAAATGGCTTGAGCATAGAAACTTTCTAGTTGCAAGAAGTGTATTCACTTCAAAACACTATGTTTTAGCCCTTCTCATCAATGCACAGGAGACCTCATCCTCTTCTTCTTCTCTCTTCCTCTTTGAGAAATGGCTATGGTGAAGCTTCCTAGGGTTTGAAAAGCCTCAAGCTTCAACTCATTCCACCTCCTTTATTACTCTGCAGCTACCCTCAGAAGCATCTCCATGCTAGTAGGGTGCCCACCATCCATGCTTTATAGATTCAAAAAAAGTCCTTGTGTAGAGAAAGATGCACACTTTTTTGTCTCCAAACCCTAGCTCATAAAAAGAAGAAGAAGTTATGGCTTAATCTGAGACTAATTTCAACCTACTCTCTGAGAGTTGAGTTACCACAAGCATGTTGGCTGTCCAACAACATTTCCCATCTACTAGCAATACTCCAATCAACCATTCATTAAGAATTGATTAGGCTTCAAGCAAAACCATTGAAACATGGGAAAATTGACTTTTTCTTCAATTTTTAACCTTTTGAGCTTTTAATAGAAACTTTGTTTTGAAAAAAAGATTTTTTTTGGCAAAAACATTGTCTAACATTGGCGACTACCACTGGGTAGTATGGTCCCCATACGGCGGACTCTGGTTCAGATTGATAGAATTTTTGAAGCAACGTTGCCAAAAAAAGTGAAAAGGCAAGAACGTACGGTGTAGTGTTAACTTGGACCAATTTCCACTTGGAACATATGGGATAACGTGTTTCTAGATGTCACATTGTAATCTTCTAGTTCTTTCTTGGACGACAATCAATGGGTGGTGTGTATTGTTCACTTAGTTCATATTTGTATTCATTATTATGCATATCATTACAGTGCTTGATGAAGCTCCTTTGCATAATGTTGTCATACTATTGACATCATATCTAGTATGCCTCCAAAATCAAGTGTAATAATATGTCATCATCATCACAATTGTAGGAACAACTGGTGGTTGTCCATACATTAATAATCTTGTCCAATGTCTACTATGTATTTCATTTTCATCAAAATGTCATCCATGATACTTTGTAATATAGGAATTAAGTTATTTGCAAAAATCTTGGCTAATATTTTATGGCCAATATTAAGCATTGTAACATGCATGTACTTTTGTATTTTGAAGACAACTTGCTTCCTAGGCACAAACTTGTCTACTACTATTAGCCAAACTTAATAGGTCATCTTTCACATATGGGTACATTTCCTCATGAAAAGTATCTTTCCAAGCTATGAGGTCTAAAATATTTTTGTTACAAAGACATCTAATTGTTTGTACATCTTTTTTCAATGAAAGGATTTTGTAATTCCTTGTTACAAATTCGTAATGTCACTACCTCAAATCTTTGGAACTCTCTCTTGTAGATCCATCACCATATTATTCTTATGAATTGCTCAACAACATCATGTGAGCCCAAATAGAGCATATCTATGATTCAATACAAGAGGCAATTAAATTTCGTGATAAGATAGTACAAGTGGTTGGGGCTTTGCAGCACTAACATTACTTGGGTGAAGTCATGCATGTTAATACTAATGATTACAACATTCTAAAACTTTCTAAAGTACCATACATGCTATGTAGCCTGATGAGGAGAACATATAAAGTGTTGCCTCATGTTGAGAGAGGATGAGGCATTATAAGATTAATAAAAACTTGGCCAAAGTTGCTGATAGTGGGGTGTTGGTAAGGTACAATTGTGAGGAGTGGGCAATTGGATGTTGCATTGGCATTGAAGGCTAGGATGCAAGTGGATCTAGAGGTCAATCTTGTACAAAAAGATAAATCACCCAAAACTTTATTTGACTCTCATTGGCCTCTAATCGTAATCCGTTTGAGTGTACATTCTCATTCATCTTAGATTACCATATAAATGGCCAACACTTTAATGGCTTCAAAAGAAAATACCACAATTTCTATATTTGCATGATCCTTGTTTTTTTTTTTTTGCATAATGTAAAGATACTAGTATAATTTTCACAAATGTACAAGTACAAAATAAAGTCAGCAGGACCAAATGGACTACAAGCACACCATGCAGAGAGGCTGTCCATTCATACTCAAAATATAAGGCTAACGACTAGGTAATGGCTAGAAAATGTAAAGCCTGTCGAAAGCAGAGAGTTGCCGTAGGAGGAGCAGCCGCACCATAAAAAACCATATGATTTCAAGAAGTCCAAATCTGAAATAGAACAGAGAGCCTGCAGACATGCCAAATAGTAAGTGCAGCACAATCCTGAATCAGGGAATCACCAAGCAAGGCAGCGCGCACGGTGAGCATAGGTGGAACTCCCCACTGACCAAGCAGGTGAGTGAAATCCGTCCACAGGGAGCGGCAGCAGTGAAAAAACAAGTGCTCAGCAGTTTCATCCTTCAGTTGGCAAACCGGGCAAAGATGGTCAATGAGAAAAGGCCACTTGGCACGGAGAGGGAGGGACTTGGAAAGAATGCGGTAAGCCAAATAGCGAGGTTTGCCGATCGAAATAGAACGGAGGGCCTGAAAGCGGGCATGCCAGATAGAAGAGGGATCGACAAGGGACAAGAGAGAGTTAAAATGGTTGGAGAAAAGAGAAGGGTAGCGACGAAAATGGACCATAGAATAACTGGAAAGGGAGGGCTCAAGAGAGGGGGCCCAATCAGCAAGGGAAGGGGACGAAGCAGAGCTAAGACAAAAACTAAGAGCAGAGAAGGAGGTAGAAGCTAAAAAAGAGCGTTCCCCAGGAGTAAGGAAAGAGCCCAAAAGAAGCTGGCAGGGAGAAACATGAAGCAGTTGACCAAAAGAAAGAAGGCCCTTCCGAGCCAAAGAAAGAGAAAGGCGAGGGTGAGCCACAAAAAGAGGAGCAGCAGCAGAGGGAAAGAGGGCGGAGGTCCAAATCAGATCAGCCGTATGAAGAACAGAAGGAGAAGTGCGATGAAAGAGAGAGAGAAGAGATCCAAAAGGGCCAGGCTGAGGTTCTTTAGAATAAAGGGACCACGAAGTCAAAAAGACCCCCCAAAAGCAAGGAGCTGGCAGAAAGAAGGAGAAGGGCGAAGAAGGGGAGGAACCGCAGCAGCCCTAGACAGAAAAGAAAGAAGAAGAAAATGCCAAGGTTGAGAGGGGGAGGGAAGGGTAGACAAGCGACGGAAGACAAGAGATTCATTCTTAAGCAGGGGATTAGGAATGCCAAGACCACCCTTAGAGATAGGGGATGTACAAATAGACCAAGGGAGAGGAGGTCGTTTGTTAGCCCAGAGAAAATGCGGAAGCAGCTTAGCAACAGTGAGGAGGAGAGATATAGTACTAAGAAAGATAGAGGAAAAACAAACCGGGTAAGCAGCAAGGATGTGGCGGGCAACAATGACCCAGGAGGCAAAGGACATATAGCAGGGGTCCCAGCATAAAAGTTTACGAGTAAAAGAGGCTAGGAACCAGGAGGAACGTTGAGCAGAGGATAGATTCAAGCCAAAAGGAATGCCCAATAGTCGGGTGATAGTACCATGGGGAATAACAGCAATACCCAAAGAAAAAACCCAGGGAGGAGGAAAGGGAGCAATGACATGAAGCTCAGACTTCCCCTTATTGAGGACAGAGGAAGAGAAATGACAGAAAACAGAGAAAAGGGAGAGGAGGTGTCGAACATGAGGCTCTGAAAGAAGAGCAAAAAGGGTAACATTGTCAGCAAAGAGCTGGTGAGAGAGAGGGCCGATAGGAGAATGGACAGGAGCTATAGAGCGAGAAAGGGTAGCCTCCCGAAGGGCACGAGAAAAGGGCTCAGTGGCAATGACAAAAAGCAAAGGGGAGAGCGGATAGCCTTGACGAATCCCCGAGCGAAGAGAAAAGGGAGCAGACATGCAACCGTTAAAATGGAGCACATAAGAAGAGGAAAGATAAAGAGCCCGAATGAGAGCAAAAAAGGGGGAAGGAATACAGAGGGCACGACAGCAGCAGAAAAGGTACTCCCAACCAATGCGGTCAAAAGCCTTGTCCAAGTCGAGACGAAGAATGATAGAGGGAGTAGAGGAGGAGGAAAGGGAGTCATTCATAGTCCAGATGTTAAGGATAAAGTCCATAATATTACGGCCCTTAACAAAACCAAACTGTTCCGGAGAGAGAACGGACGGGAGCAAGGGGGACAAGTGCAAGGCAAGAGCCTTGGCAATGATTTTGTAAGAAGTTTTAAGCATAGTCAGGGGCTGAAAGTCAGACAAAGCAAGGGGATGAGGTTTCTTAGGAATAAGCTTAATCAGGCCCCCAGTCCTGAGGCATACAGCGATCCCGAAGAGGAGGCATGCAAGACAAGGTCAAGGAGGCCAGGGCCCAAATCAGACCAGAAGCGAACAAAAAATTCCGGAATAATACCATCTAGACCAGGAGTTTTGCCCAAAGGAAGAGAAAGGAGAGCAGAGTGGAGCTCAGAGAGGGTGAAGGGAACACCCAACAAGGAAGAACTTGCCGCAGAAAGGGTGGTACTCATGGTGCAATAGGAGGCCAGGCCTGAGGGAGAAGGTGGAGCAGAGGAAAAGGAAGAGAGAAGAGAAATGAAGGCTTGAATCATGGCCAAAGAGTTAGTAAGAGGACAGGAGGGGGCTAGTAGAGAATGAACAAAAGAGGCTTCTCGCCGCCGACGGAGGACCCGAAAAAAGAAGGAAGAGGGAAGGTCACTGGAAAGAAGCCAATTGGGCTTGGCACGACGCATAAGGCCTATTACAACATGTGAATCAATACGACGCAAGACGGATTGACAAAGAAGTTCCAGAGAGGCAAAGGAGAGAGGATTACCAGAGAGGGCTCGAGTAGCAGAGATGTGTGCAAGAAGAGAAAGGGCTAGGGACTTGGCACAAGATAAGGAACGATGACGGTCACGACCAGAGTGCCGTAGGTAAGCAACTCCAGCATCCAACCTATTTTGAAAAGAAGAGGAGGAAGTGAGAGCAGCAGAGAGACCGGGAGCAACAGTGGGAGAGGAAAGAAGAGAAGCATTCATAACGTAAGGAGAGACGAAAGGAGTAACAGGGAGCTGATGAAAAGAGCACTTGAGAAAAACAGGACTGTGATTAGAGAGAACCGTAAAATGGTGCGTTTCAGACCGTAAGAGACGAAGCCAAGAGCCAGAAGAAGAGACATAAAAACGATCAAGACGGGCAGAATGAAAAGAGGGGCCAAGCCAAGCGTTCGTCCAGGTGTGGTGCGGAAAGTCCTGTAGTAGGTCTTGAGCATCAAGCAAATGATAAGCAGATTGAAAAGACGTCCAGGAGGTGAACTCAGCAGAAGAAATAGTATGGGGGCCAATGTACATATTGAAGTCACCAGTAACAATCAAATGAGGATCAGAAATAAGAGGAAGGGAAGACCAGAAGGCAATGCGGTCAATGGTGCTAGAAGGGGCATAGAGGTTAAGCAAAGAGAAAGAAAAGCCCAACTTAGACAACTGGAGGAGAACCCACTTACCAGCAGGGTCAACCTGGCTAGAGAGCACTTGCCAATCACAGGAAACCAAAGTTAACACCCCACCACGAGTGCCCTGAGCCGGCGTAGCAACGTAATGAAAGGCAACAACAAATTTGCGGATAAGACAGTGCTGGGTGAAGCCTCGCAACTTTGTTTCTTGCAGAGTAACAATTGTGTTGTGCCGAGGATAAGTAGATAAAACTTGTGCCAAGCAGGTACGCCTGACAGGAGCATTTAGGCCCCGCACGTTCCAAGAGTAGATGTTCATGTAAACAGAGAAGCAGCAGAAGAAGATGGCACCACTGCCTTAGCCGCTGCAAGAAGAACAGACTTGCCTGTAGCACTAGCCTTGGATTTGGAACGCAGGTCGCACTTAAGAGCTATGAGGTGAGGATCATCCGAAGAAGGCCTCTTGATTCTGAGCGCAAAGCCCGAGTTGCCATTAGGGGGATCCTGCAACAACGAGCAAGTGTGCCTGACACATGGAGCAGAGAGGGAACGAGTAAGGCATGCATAGAAACAGAGCGAGAGGAAGGAGGAACCAGAGATGGGGCACCAGACGAGACGGGGAGTGGAGTAGTGAGCAAAGGAGCAAAATTCACAGTCGATGGAGGGCCAGCACGATGGGGAGCACGTCTAGCAGGAAGAGGGCACGAAGCCACAGCATGGCCAAGTCGACGACAACGATAACAGGAGTCAGGGAGGCCTTTGAAAAAGACCTGCTGGTGGTACACATGACCCATACAGTGAAATTGTAGCTGCTCAACCACAGGATCAGCCAGCTTCTAGAGCACACATGCTCTCACATGAGGTGAAGGGTTATGGAGCCGAGCAGGCTGAATCAGAAGGACTTTGCCCAAGCTTTTCAACATCGTAGGTAGTGCAGGCACCAGCTTTGGAGGGAAGGGATCTCAACCCACACAGGAACGTCTAGCTGCGAAGCATCTTCGATAGAGAAGGAATCCGTATACCAAGTAACATACACCGGATTGCCACTGAAAAAATAAGGACCATTAGCAAGCACAACAACAACCTCCTGAGCATTGCTAAGTTGGAAGAGGTAGAAACCCTTGCCTAGAGCCTGAGATCCCTGTACCCAAACATTGAGTTTTCCCCACTATTGCTCCCCGAACTTCTTAACATCCTCAGCAAAGGGAGGTCTTCCGATGAAGTAAGCTACCACAGAGTGATCATCAAGATAAGAAAGGTAGTTGGTGAATTGAAAAGAATCAAGTTGAAAGGAGCGAGCCTTTAAATCATCTGATTCAGGAGAGGCAGCATGTCTCCAAGTAAATCGACCAGCTGCACCAGCTTGGAGAGGAGCGACACCATCAGTTGATGCTTGTCCGAAAACTAAGACGCATGGTGAAGCAGTTGACGGTATGCCTCCTGTACATGCTTGCACATAGGAGGGCACCCATGGCGACTGTCATTCTTCCCTGTCATCACTGAAGAAGACAATTGAGGAATAGGACGTGCTTGAGGCAACTGCCGAGCTGCCTGAGGAGGCTGAACACAACGCTCAAGGAGCGCAGCTCGCCAGCAAACTAGCTTGATACGAGGAGAGGCCTGACGTGGAGGAACCAGGGCTTTGCAAGACAGCGCCAGAAAAATGAGTGGCGGCTCCATCCTGAGCAGTAGAGAGAAGGCTAGTAGCCGAAAAAGTTGGCAGCAGGACAGCAGAAGGAAAAGGAAACAAAGAAGAGGATGACAGCTGAGGATCAGGGTCCACCGTAGAAGAGGAGGAGAGCGGTGGAAAAAGCTGTAGTGAGGGGGGGGGGGGGGGGAACGGTTGAGGAGCATCAGACAGAGAAGGCAGCAAAGATTGCAAGAGAGCAGGAAGCGCAAGCAAAGGAGGAGCACAAGCATGCACAGGGAAGGACGAGAAAGCACCAAGGGGGGCAGCAGAAAGAGAAGGAGAAGAGGGAAGAAGAGAAGAAGGAAGAAGCGACGAGAGAAGGGCCAAGGGAGCAGGCAGGAGGCCGTCTCCACACCTTGTAGAGGACTCAGCAAGGCAGGCAGGCAGCAATGCAGGGGAGGAGAGGGGGGGCCAGCCGCGATCTACATCGCCCTCCGACGCAGAGGGGCGGCCATCGTCTGCTGACAAAGCATCCAGAGCCTCAACCTCCATCGCCATCGCCATCGCCATCGCAGCTCCCGTCGCTGTAAACTATACAGTTAACTTGAATCTGTTTTCATCCTTGTTTGTTTTGAAGTGCAAGTACAAATGTATAAGTTATTATGGAATATAGATATGAAAATGTTTTTAACATGGTCATTCCTTATTGATATTTAATATGGGATGATGTCGTCGTCGTCCTAGGATGGACGAATCTAACACCAAAAAGGGTGAATACAAACTTCAAACTATTCACGAACTTACCATTTGGTACAATAATGGATTTGCATCTTTGATGAGCACAAATGTACTTCAATAGACACAAAAATAAAGGGTTGGATCCTATAAGAACCTTAACAAATTGATCACATAAAAACCTTCCAATTTCGGAAAAATTGTGCAAACTTTAGTGACAATCATCCATGTCCATCTAGGAAGATGCACTACTCGGAGCTTCCTGGCTGGTTGGGGAATACTGGAAGAACATACTTATGATTGCCGTTTACAACCACAACATAGGCAAACTTTAAGATCCAATAAATTCTGCATTTAAAAAGCAATGATCTTTAGCAACAGAGAATAAGATCTAATTTGGATCTAAATTTCAGCCTTAAAAAATCCCAGGACTGATGAAGGATTATTCAACTACTTAGTACTACATCCGAGATTGCACAAGCATCATGAAGCTATCTATGATCTTAGCTATTGAGGACAATTAAAATAGACATCAAACCTTAGTAAAAAACAACGTTCCATGATCCCCAGGCCTCAAACCAAGTTTGACGTGCATGTTCTGACACAAAGCTGTAAGTAAGTACAGTTATCTGAATCAATTTGAATGAATTTTGTTACAAGACTTTGCTACGTCGACTAAGCTGCCGGAAGGCATGCAAGAGGATTGCAGAAAAATCTAAACCAGTTCAATAAAATTGTAATATGAATTTGGACTTGTCGTCACTTGGAACTCAAGTGCAGGTTACTTGAAACTCCAAAAAATTTCATTCTTACTGATCAGATAGACCAGATTGAGGTATAAAAATTGTCCCATAAATTAGCCGTCAATCCCATAACGATACCTATAATTGATATGTTTCTGGGTGTTGTTTTCACAAATGCACAAATAACTGAAACTACAGAAGATGAACTCTTCTCGAAGTCCTATTTACATCTTAGACAACTTCCACTTATCATGTCATATTTTGTAAGAAGAGCTGGTTTGAGTATGACATGCGGGAAGTGTTATTCCATCTTTCTTGACCAGGTTCACAGAAACCAATTTACATGGTATCTAGCGTTGAGAATGCATGTCCCGCCAAAGCCAGGCACTGGACTTGAAATCAGCTGATATCTGTACGCGCAAAACCTCATGTAGAGTTCCCCTCTTTATAACCTGAAGCAAAACATTTTGACTAGGTTCTGTAAGCTCTAGCAGGGATGCCATCTTAACATGCATTTCATCCTGTCTGCGAAAACCATTCATCCATCGTCCAAGGCTCCACCACCGTAAGCAAACTTGCCTCTCAGCAGCATTACTTTTGACAAGAGCTTTCTTTGCATCTGCCATCTGTTGTGAGCAGTAGATAGCATTAAAAAATGGGTGATTAGAAAGCTATTATCTCAAAAAATCCTTCAAAAACAGACGATTTCTATGCTTGATTAACGCGTCATCTCTCAAAATGAAATGCAGACCCAACTATGTTGTGTGTTGAGTGTCGTGTGCGAGAGAGAGAGAGAGAGAGAGAGAGAGAGAGAGAGAGAGAGAGAGAGAGAGAGAGAGAGAGAGAGAGACCTGTACACCAAGGTGAACAAGAGAATAGTGCAGTCCAATGAGATTGATAAGCACACTGTGGCTTGGCAAAAGCAGATTGACTATAACATCTTGGAAAGCAATATGAGTTGCACAAAGCATGTCCATCGCTTTATGATAGTCTGCAACCTCTAAAGACTCTTGCCGAGCAGTCATCTTCACAAACTCCACCACTTTTTTTGCACTGTTGGCCATCTCAAAATGCAGGCGAACATATGCTGCTCGCCAACCCTGCTATTGTAAACAGAGCAAAGCATCAACATCATCAATACTCAAAAGGAAAGCATTGCAATTGTTCCTTCAGTTTACTTGTAGTACAATTCGAAGAGCAACTAATACAGCAGTTTCTTTGCTTAAAAAACAGCAAAAGAGAACCGCGACCTTTGTACAACATGTTGATGAACAAGTGAGCATAGTACATTACAATTCAGATAAATTGCTCATCTCTCAAAGCATCTCCTTGAAAAAACCCATAAAAAAGAGGATATGCAAACAGGTGTTCACAACGCTTCTTTAGCTGCACGCATTCATATCAGTGCTCTGAAGGAGGGAAGAGTCAAGGATCAGTTGGCAGTCAGCAATCACAATAAGAGCACTCAGGTATGTTCTACTCTGGAGGAGATCCTGCATGTCAGTAAGGCCTTTCCTCACTACGGAAGGTCAAATGACCAAGCATAGAGCATGCTGAGACCACAGCCACAATATTATTTGGCTTTTGGAACAGTAAGGAGACTCATATGGATAGAGAGCGGGGCTTAGCTTAGATTCCAGAATTTATATGGGAGTCAACGTTTAAAGAAGAGCGTTCCAGAAGAATAGCACTGCTGTAAAGAGACTTCCTATAGCCCACACTCTTGGCGGTATAGCAAGATGCTTATATATGAAACATACGGATATAAATTCACCAAACGTGACCAAGTTCTGGAGTGATGTATTGCTGCAATATGTGGAGGATACTGGCATTTCACCTTGTGCAGATCTGTCAGTCAATGCCCCTCCCAAAGATGAGTTCTCTTGCAGCACTTTCAATGCCTGTAGGACCGGGAGTCAAATTAACTTGATTGATAGAGTCGAGGACCCATTACAATTATACGCATCTGACAGTTGAGGAGACCAGTATATGGAGGTTCTCAGCTAACTGAGATCATATAATAACTTCACACCGTGAGCATTGCTACATATTGGAATGTCTCACGAGCTGGATAATTAAAATGGCCTTCCGCATTGGCTGAAGTCAGGGGATCACAAGCCAACCTCATAGTGGCAGCCATAGTGTAGTCCATTATCCCATGGGGCCTCTAGCTTTCATCCCTTGCATCATCAACCTCACAATTATACCTGCCACCCTCCCCAAAATTTTCCATAAAAGACATGCCTCCTCAAAGTCACCTTACCCATTAATTCAATTCCCTGAGCTCCTCAATATATGCTATCCCACAACCATATGCATCTTTATGATGGCTGGCTTTGCTCTCTTTTTTGTTTTGTGCCCCAAGATGTTTCCTTGGAAGTCAAAGCATCTTCTTAGTTCTTCCCTCCACATGGTGGCCTCCTGACCTGTCATTATGATGACTGGCTTTGCTCTCTTCTTTGTTTTGTGCCCCAAGATGTTTCGTTGGAAGTCAAAGCATCTTCTTAGTTCTTCCCTCCACATGGTGGCCTCTCGACCTGTCATTCTAAATTTGTGAAACATCATTTCATCCAAAGCCTCCTTTTTGGTTTAAATAATTGGTACAATAAACCTTGCAGCTTCCTATTCCAATTTAGCAGATCCCCTCACATGGGTCACAAGGGCAACTGATTAGTTCGTTGCAAGAACTGTGGCTTCACCATAGTGGAGCTAGAGACAACAGCCCTTTCTTATAGCTCATCCTCAGGCTCCCTTTGGATGGATTCCATGTGCCTAACCACTGATCCTTTCCAACATTAAAACATTGATCTCGTATGCCACTAACCTTTATACTGTATGTACAAATAAATTGGCCGCCATATCCCCACAATCCAAAGTTTTACTTTTCATCATACCGATGTCACTTGCTGTCATTTAGAAGTTAGAACACTCTGAGCCCGTGATATTGATGAGTTAAAGATTGAGCTGATCTATATCGTCATGTATAGGCAATCCCTTAATTGTCGACCTCTTTAATAAAGCACTAATATTTTAATTCCCTATATTCTTCTGTACACTTGATTGATCAAGTTAGTAACCCCATAAGACAAGATAATAACCTTACTATCACGATCAGCCACACAAGCTAGCTCTTGACACGGTATTGCATAGAGAGATAGAGGCGCACTAGGTCCACGCTAAGGATTCAGTAGGTTATCACTCCACTATATACTGATTGTCTGAACCTTTCCTAGTGCATAGATAAAACTTAATTTAAATACAGTAGATTTTAGTTCCCTCCGGCTGGTCTGCCTGGATTCTTTCAGGGTGTCCATTTAGGACCTTTCAGATGTCCACGAAGGGACTTATCCACAAAGAACCTTTCAAATGTCCAGCTGGGACACTTTAGATGTTCACATTGGAAGTATCTACTGAGAACTTTCAGAGAGTACGCTTATACACCTTGCGAATGTTTCAAGAGTCTTAAAGGTGGTTCCTTGATCCCTATAGGTAGCTTTAATAAGGATACGTAGAAAGATAAGCTTAAACTTTCAAAATGCCTGGCTTATGTAGAATATGAGCTTGAATTTCTAGGATGGCATTCTTGAAAGAGATATTACCTCATTATGTATTTTATAGTATTTAAGCTGATCTTATTGAGCCGTTTACTCCCTTTAAGACTGTTTTACCGAATAAGATTGTTGAGCCCTAAATTGGGCACCCTAGAGGAAGATCGCATTTGAACCTTCTTGACATATGCTAAATTGGTATAAATAAGGGCCAGAGACTACCATTTCTCAGTTTCATGAGCTTTGTGTCTCTAGCTTCTTGTAGGGTGTCCTATATTTTTTTGGAGATCTGCCTCAGAGAGATATTCACCTTATGAACGAGTTTGCCTCATATGTTATGACTTTTGATAAACTATTGCAACACTATGAAGGGACCACGTTAACCTAAAAGGTACGTGTCCTTTAGCCCATCAAATGGGAAAATCTTTTGGGGATCTGCTTAAAATAGCCGCTTAGACAACGCAAATTTGAAAAAAGCAAACCTAAAGAGATGAAGCTATCTTTGGAAATACATGAGAACAACAATATCAAATAGAAATAAGTGAGTTGCTACTACAATTTTTATGATAGGAGCTTCAAAAGACCATGCCTAGAGTTTTTCCACAAATTATGACAAAAGTGAAAGATTAGTAATGGTGAGACGATCTCATATTGATAATTAACCGGCCAAGACAATGGCACACCAAAACCACAACTTTTTATAAGAGCTTGATGCAAACTACATAGCTTGCATATCCTAGGTCTCTTCTCAACTACAATTCCTCCAAAAGTCAACCAACATGAAAGACAATAAAGCATGAAAAATAAATTGTCAGTCCAATACTGCAACTAAGAATGACTATAGAAAAGTAGAAGAGCCAAGCAAACCCAACCTCAAAGAAGTACTTTGACACCCAATACTCTTTGCATTCTCTACTCTGTAAGCACGCATGATGCTGACTGCCAACCTTCCTTGGGTCACTAATAGCCAAAGCACAAGGCTGCATCAAAGAAGGCCATCTTCTTCTGAATAGCTGAAGCCAAACTGCATCAGAGGAGCAGAGGGCGAACCAACACCTAGAGCACTGTGATAGTGCACATACATCACGCACCTGTGAAGTTCGAAATATTACCAGAAGCAAAAACATAAGGATTAATGTTCTTATAAAGGATGCTTGAAGAAACCCATATTGACAAAAGAAAAAGCTTCCTTATCGTCTATTTCATGCTTAAAACTCTACCTAAGTACCAAGCCCGCTGAAGGTGAGATCACTGTATAATTGATACATAGTGAAGCTTGAACACAAATTTACCCGGCTCAAATATAGTTGTATTTACTTTATAGCATACGTAACCCACTACGAAGATCCAAGAAAGAACATGTATGAAAAAAATGGCGTTTCTGAGCAATTAATCTTCTTTTAGAACCACTCAGGAAAAAGGGATTTTGCCAAATATAAAAGTCTTTAAGGCCTTTCGATGATTTTCGATGGTGCAACTCATATTCATTCCAAGATAAAACCCATACGGTGAAACAACGAAATCGAGAAATTGGGCAAGGGTGGAGATTGGACTACTGATATAATTCGTAACAATCAAGAGCACCTTGCTCTATTTTCATCTTCATGACTAAGCTCAGAATTCCGCATGATTTTGTGCTAGTGGAAATAGCTTCTTATGCTGGCTGGAATTCCTTGACAACCACAAATTACAAACCAAGACTTCCAGCATACCACCCCAAGCAAAATAATTGTTCGCGCAGTAAGAAAACACCCAGTTGATCAATAACACAAGAAAAGTCAGCAGACAACGACGAAGTAACTCACCGAAAGAAGAGCTACTATGATTTCCACTAAGTCTTGTGGAAATCCAATTTCCTCGAGGCTCCAATCACCCTCTTTTTCTGCAGAAGCTGCCATCTACGATCCACTCTATCTCATTATAAACCCAAAAAGCACGTCTGTATGCTTTATAATTCTCACACCCCCGACCCCCCTCTCTCTTTCTCTCTCGCTCACTCCCTTGGCTTCGTGTCGTTTCTATTCTCCTTTTTGTCGTTATTATTGTGTTTCGTATTGTTAGTAAATTTGGGTATAATTATAGGTTATATTATTAATAATAGTTGTTGTTGTTGCAATAATAAAAGCAAACATGGTTCCGGATTGGAATGGAAACTGATGACAAAGAAGGGCCCTTTTGTTCTACTTTCATATCCCTATATTGCTTTTAACTTTTTAAGAATGGACAATGTGTTGCCTCCCAAAACTCGTGAACAAAAAGTTTGTGACAGAATCTTTTTTTACATGCAACTTTTGGTTGTCCAAAAGTGCATCTTAAAAAACTTACCTTTCTTTACATGCACCTTTTTTTTAACCCTTTTTTTACATGTCGAAATGTGCATATAAAGCTTAGTGACATAGGTTTATTGAGTTAATCAAATATTTATTAATAAAAATTCTAGTTTTTTTTTTGGCAAGCAATTTGAGATGCAGGATCTAGAAGGCAAAAAAATACTTACAATCTACATCTAAAAAAAAATGCAAGAAATTGGAGGAAACTGAAATGTCCCTGAACAGTGCTCATCAACACTCCCCTTAAGCCCAAAGCAAATCGTTGAATGGTGAGAATTTCATTTCTCCCTTAACATCAAAAGGACCCTAGAAAAACAAAAAAAAAAGGGGAGGGGGGGGGGGGGGGGGGGAGGGTCTCCCTTCGAGGCTGTTGTTCCCAAGAAGGGCATTCGCTCGAGGGTGGATGGCTTTCCCTAGGTGGAAGGTCTCAAGGAAGGGGCGCATCCTCAACCTTATTTTATTTTTTCACCTACTTTACTACACAAATTTTTTGCATATGAAAATGACCAACACAGTTTTTTTTTGCATTACAAAAGTTCTCATATGTCAAAGTTTTATATTTTTAGAAAAAAAACCCTAGTTTCATTTCTATACTTTGTCGACTTTCTTGAATAATGGTGTTGACTCTTGAGTGTTAGTGTGCACGTTGCAAATTGGCATCTATGTGACAATGAGATGGATTTTGACACAGAATCATGCTTCACTTTTTTCCTTGGGTGTACACGTCAATTTGTTACGCAACTCAAATCGTGCACACACCTTAACTTAGCTTATCATTAGCAACATGTGCTTAGTTCTTTTTCGCATTGCCTTGCGAAAGGCTATACTATGTGTTCGAGTTGGTCAATGGAGTTTATGCAAAAAGTCAATTTCTTAAATTATAAGGGTTTGTGCACAAGTCATAAATAGCAAAAACTGCATGTCCCTATGCTTTTCTTGCATGCATTCCCACACTTTAAATACACCTTTATCTACAAGTCATAAATACAAAAAAATTGTGTCCCGTTCTTTCTTGCATAAATCACTAGGCTCTCAACTCGCATAAAACACCAACATCATTACCAACAACAATAATCAGATAAAAATTATCTATTTGCATTCATAAAATTACTAGGGGTTTTTTGTTGAGTATTTCATAAGCTCATTTGAGTAAGGGCTAAGTCAAATGAAAGTCAATTGAGGGTTAACAGGGAAAAGCCAAAGAGCCATTTTTGAACATCTTGGCATAGTAGAAGCGTCGAGGTCTTTAGACATTTTCTTGGCATGTGTATGTTTGGTGAATATATGGAGTGAATGCCAAAAAACAGCAAGAGAGCGGACTCTATTTTGTTCTAACGTATTTAGCGACAAAACTTTCAAAAAACATGTCACTCTTCGTGCCTTTTTGTGCTAGTGGGGTGAATCATGGAGGAGGTCAAGGTGTGTAGCTGCTCTCTTTTTTCCTTCCTCTTCCTCCTCCCTCTTTTGTCTACTCATTTTTGCTCTTTTGTTCTCCTTGTTATTTCTTTTTCTTTTGCTCTCCTTGTCTCCTTCCTCTTGCAATTGCTTGTTTTCTTCCAAGTAGATGGTAAGTGGCATTGCTCTTTGCTTAAATCTCTCCATTTTTTTTATATGATAAGCTCTTAAATATGCATTACTTCGATCTTGTGTAGGTGCCATGAAGAAATAAGGAATGGAGGCACACCATGGATCCAAGAAGATCACTTTTTCCAACTTTGAGCATTGATGTTTCCGATTAAGTTCACTAGCCGACAGTTGAATGATGTTGAAATCATTTATTCCACCATGGAGAGGGAAGCCTTAGCAATGGTGTTTTCTATTAAGAAGTATCGTCATTATTTGATAGCTACGCATTTTGCATTCTATACAGATCATTAGCCGTTGTTGTATCTTGTGAACAAGTACTCAAAATAGAAACAACCATAATTGATATAGAGAATAGTGTCCACTTGGGATGCTTCACTATTTCTTACATCAATTTTACATGTAGAAATGTGACTAGAACATGAAAAATAAAATAGAATGTAAATGAGATGATTCCACCATGCTTCCAACTCTAAACTCTTTGGAAAAATATAGCAAACAAACAATAAATGTGAGTGATCAACTTTTACTTGCATGTCTCCTCCTTTGTCCTTGTTGCCATGTATCCACCATGACATTCCATGAATGAGCCTCCATCTCCATCTTGCCACAAGAAATCATCAAGCCTTGGAAATCCATGAGTAAGTGATTTCATCCATGATACTAAAGTAGCACTACATGACTCCATAAACCAAGCAAGTTTTACTAGTCCATCTTCAAGATCTACTTGACACAAGAAAATGACCATGAATTCACCAAAAATTGACAATCTCCAAACATTGGCACTAAGTAGCTCAACACTTGAGAACTTAGCCATGGATGAGTGATATAATGAACCTCCAATAGCTTCACTTCCATCAACAAAACCAGCCAAGAATGCTAGTACAAGTCCAACATCAAAATGATACTCACCAATGTAGCTAGTTTGACCATATCTTGAAATTTGCACACATCCACATGAAAATGCTCAAACATGAGATAAAACAAGTTAAGTAAACTTGAAAAACACTTCCTTGCTGCTCCTTTGACCTTAATTGAGTCTTCAATAAGCTGCAAAAATAGATCCATAACATCTTTGCCAATTACCTCTCCTTTGATGCTCTTGACTAGCTCCAAATTCCCAACTTCTCTTTTTGCCTTGTTGAAGCCCTTTGTAATCAACCTCTTGATCATCAACTTGACCATAAAAGTCATTGAGAAAACTTTGTTTTCTAGATCCATTACTTGATTTTATAGCAAGATAACATCCATCCACTTGCATAGCATCATCTACACAAGAAGATCCTCCAAAAGATGTTTCATTCTTCATAAGAGCTTGATAATCAATATCCATTGCTTGGATCCACTCCTCTTCTTTCCTTGCTTCATACAAAAGCAAAAAACTCGATTTTGGTGTGAATCCCCTCTAGCATGCTCTAGCCTTGATACCTCACCAAATCATTGATAAATATGATTTCCTTTTTCATAACCTAAAACACAAGCTCTGATACCGTGTGAAGGATTTCAGATCATTGATGATCAAATCCACAAAAAAGATCTTGGGTTACAAAAGAAGAAATCCTACCAGTCTCACCAATGTAGAAAAATCAACATCTACACACAAAATGAGATGCAAACTCTAATAGAACTTGATCAAACTTGAATAAAATGATTATGTACTATTGATGTCCACACAAAACCAGCAAGATACTATATTTCACATGTGTGGATTCAAAAATAACAATTATAGAAATTCTACACATAGAATTGCATGCAATCACAAGTATAGTGCACCAATGCATGGTAGAACCCAAGAGAACCATGTATAAGCATGAAATGAGATAGAGAAGAGAGAAGATATGTCTCTCCACGAGTTACATCCTTTTATAATAGGTCGAACCCTATTTGGCCTTTCCCTCCAAAATGCTAACCGTATAATTTTTGGGTCTAGATTCAAAGTACCCAACATTCAAACTTTGAAAAGTCAATCTTTAAGTCTAAAACAAAGTTGGCCTCAATTTGCCAAATATGGAAATATAGCAAATATGATCTTTCACATTGATGACATTCTACGACGATCCATTTTGCCACATAAAGTACTAAATATTATCATGTTATCACATGATGTTATAGGTGGAGGTCATTTTGTAGCTGATATTACGGTTCATGATTTTTTACAATTAGAGTATTGGTGGCCAACCATTCATAAGAATATGAAGTATATTCAATCTTGTGATGTTTGTCAGCATGCACGGTGTCATACTAAGTCACATTATGAGCCGTTGCATCCAGTTTTAGCACAAGCACCATTTGAAAAGTGGGGATTGGATTATATTGGACCAATACATCCAGCTACAAGGGGTACTCAGACATATTATATTATTGTGGCTACTGATTATATGACCAAATGTGTTGCACAAGCTGTGCAGGTAGCAGATGCAAGATCTACTACAAAGTTCTTGTACGAAAGCATCATAGTCAGATTTGGATGTCCCGAGTGATAGAGGCTCTCAATCTATTAATGAAACAATTGAAGGTTTTTTGAAAGAATTTTTTGTGATACATCGATTTATTACACCTTATTACCCAAGGGAAAATGGACAAGTTAAATCTTCTAACAAGATTCTATGCAGTATTTTAACTAAAACCATGGAGGCTAGTAGATTGGGAACATAAGTTACATGTAGCACTATGGGCATTCTGAACTGCTTACAAAGTTAGTACAAATAAACACCTTTTCATATGGTTTATGGCCAAGATTATTATGCCAATTGAATTTCTTGTACCAACTTCACGAATAGGATGAATCAAAATCTTTACAATTGTGTCATGATGTGTTACATAAGCTATGTGAAACCAGATTAATGGTAGTTCATGTGTTAGCAACACATAAAGCTTGGAAAGCTTTGCATGATCAAAAATTGCATAAGAAGGATCTAAAAGAGGGTGATTGGGGGCTAATGTACAAAGCCAAGCTTATCAAAGGAAAATTGAAGTTCACAAGTGAAGGACCTTATCATGTCAAAGAGATCCTATGTTATGGAGCAATGATATTGGAACATCTAGATGGAATAGGATTTGATAATCTAATCAATGGTAGCCGATTACACAAGTTTTGGCAGCCAGAACTTCTTACTTAGTTCCTAACAGGTAGTTTTTATTTTATTTTCTTTTGTATTTTTGTTGCCTTTCATTGATTATATTTCTACTTATTTGGAAAAGACATTCAAAAAAAAAATTAAAAACATTAAAAAAAGTTATCTGAAACACAAAGAAATTTGATTTTTAATTTAAAAACAAGGTCAAAAATCACTAGTAGGGCTAATTTTTGATACAAACAGTCAAACCAACCTTTGCAAAGATTACAATTACTTCCAAATAGTATATTTAGCTACTCTAAACTCAGTGAGAGTTAGTTTGAATAAGAAGCACTCAAAATGGTATTGTGTGAAGGTACAACTTTATAGAACTTTGGGAACCTTCGCAAGCCATCAAGATGTCATTACAAAGCTTCACTGACCTAACATATAAATTCAGAACATCAAAATTGACTTGGGCGAGAGTTGATACCCTAAAAAAGCTATTAAACGTAGTACATGTGCGAGTGTTGTCATTTGGTGAAGTTTCTGAATCTACGAAACCCTCGTTGAGCCTCTAGATTGGTCAAGAACCTTCACCAAAATTTTTGGTAACTTGTTTAACAATACTGAAGAGGCCTATTTCCAAAACTGATTTGCCAAAATAGCACTTTTTCTAATAGCCTCTATTAGGGCCATTTTTGGCAAGGATTGGTCCAACCAAAAAGTCCTAAAAAAGTCAAGGGGCACCACTACTGATGGTGGTTATGCCTTACGTGAGTAACATAGGACCTACCACATCCAATCCTGGGGGCTTTCTCAGTTACCAAGTGCTCCTGAGCCAATGAGAGTTTTCCATGCTCTCAGAAGTATGATTGTAAGGAGGGGGTGCTAGTACTTTTGGTGCAATGATTCACTAGCTTTCTAGAGTCACGATTTCATAAAAGCTTCTAATTGCTAATTCACGCTAGGATCTTGCTAATGTCTCTTTCCCCACTGAATTCGGCTTGTGGTTAGTAAAAAAATCCTATGTGGCCTTGGAACCAATATATTTCCTATGATGTGCTCGTGGGGTGCAAGTTATATGCACCGCTTTGTTTGATAAGCGGTGGTATTTTTGCTGACCGTCGGGTCTAGGTATTTTACTAGACAGTACCGAGACGACGGGTGTGACTAATGTGACGTTTTAACCAAGGTGGTGTTTTTCAACCATGGATGGTGGATGGCCCGCTTTGGTGTCTTATAGAGGTCGGGTCCAGTTGATACGTTTCATAACAAAAACTGGAAAAATGCTTCACAACTTGACGATTCCGTATACTCGTTTTAACTAACTGGAAAATATGCTAGACAACTTAGTAAAACATCAAATTGCAGAAAAACCCTTTTCTTACTCTTCCCTAATGCATGTACTCCAACACATGGCCCAAATTTTTTCCCAGTTTCATAAATTGGAAAAATAACAAATAGGTAATTCACTAGTCTACACCCACAATCTAGCTATAACCTCAACCCAATTTTCGTACTCGTGATAGTGCCAAACGCTTTAGTATTGATATCAAAACTAATTATTTGGTTAAGAGAATACAAATGTACAATTCAATCACCCTAGGAACGATGGACTCAAACATAATGCACACCTGACAATGATGGTTTTGTCATTTCAAGAAGGTGCGATCAATTCTTAAAACTCAATATCAACGAAAATACTTGAAAAACCCTTCTTCAAACCAAATTGTTTATGGCTACATACCACATTCTATTCCAATTGAAAGAAGACAGCGTACCGAAAAATGACGTCATGAAGATAAACTACTTATGAAAAGTGTGAGTCTTACCTCAATGTGCCATTAGGTAGCCTGTTTGCCGCAAAAACTGGCTAGTCATGAATACTTCAAGTTCTTAGCTGTACTGCCTTTACCGTCCTGCTTTGCCTTCTGAAATGATGAATCACAAGTTTGAAGTGTAATTCAAATAACCCACTATCAGCGCTGGACCAGTGAGAACTACCTACAGTGAACGGCTATAAATATTCCAGAATGTAGACAGACACTGCTAACCTACGTTTAAGTTAATTCAACATTCAACAAGATTGAACCCATGTGCATAATAGATAAAAAAAAAGCGAATGAGATACATGAACAACAAGCAGACAATAATTCGATCGAGATCAAACAATTCAGAACGATATGTGTAGAATGGCTACAACATCATCTATTGATCCTCTTGATTTTAAGCACTGTGTGAC
The DNA here is from genome assembly GCA_029204225.1 of Diphasiastrum complanatum. Classification (NCBI taxonomy): domain Eukaryota; kingdom Viridiplantae; phylum Streptophyta; class Lycopodiopsida; order Lycopodiales; family Lycopodiaceae; genus Diphasiastrum; species Diphasiastrum complanatum. The sequence continues at coordinate 7,614,631 of CM055104.1, read as the reverse complement.
AGACCCACACAACGCACTGGTGTGAGAGAAGGCAACGTTCTCCCATGAACAATGTCTCGCTTACTAGCGGACTTCTGGGATCTCTATGGATCTTGCTTGAACATTTTCGTTTTGCTCATTTGACCTTCTCCTGTTGTTTGTGTTGTTCACCAACATTTCGTCTTCGAGGTCTTCATTTTCAAAGTCTTCGAGATATTCGTCAGGTTGGGAGTCGAGAGCTAGCAGAGCTTTGGTAACAAAAATATTTTGTTTCTTCAGCTCCCTCTCAAAGCGTGGTAGCTTTATGACTCCAAGACTGCTCCTCAGTTTCTCGAACAAACAGGCCTTTGTGAAGATGTCAGCAATCATCTTCTTCGTTCCAATGAAAGTAGTTTGCAACTTCTTTTTTTCGATCGATCCCTTATCAAGTGGTACTTGATTGCAATGCGTTTCGTCCTTGAGTGAAACACGGGATTCTTCGTCAGGTGTATTGCGAATGTATTGTCCATCTGTAAAATCAGAGGTTCATTTCTCATTTCACCTAGTTCATTAAGGAACTATTTGAGCCAAGTAATTTCATTGGCCATCTTCATTGCTGCTATGTATTTTGCTTCGTAGGATGACTGAGCTACGATGGTCTATTTTTTTGCTGACCAAGAGAATTGTTGCTCCTACTACGATGGTACATCCTCCTGAGACAATTTTGTAGTCGTCCTTAAGAGATAACCAACTAGCATCACTATAGGAAAGCATCTGGTACCAAAAGGAACTCCCAAAAGATCAACAAGAGAGCAAAGAGCGCCAACAAGATTTGTGCTAGGTAGCTCAGCTTCTACATCTAAAGAGTTTTGTGGATTCAATGGAGAACCACAAACATTTGAAGAAGCAATTGATTGTCCAGAGAAGGACAAATGGATCCAAGACATGAATGAAAAAATTGAATCCATGAAGAAGAATGAGGTATGGACACTGCAACCAGTGCCAGAAAAATGAAAAACAGTGCAATGCAAATGGGTTTACAAACTCAAGTATGGACTGAATAAAGATGTTTTGAGATACAAGGCTAGACTTGTAGCAAAGGGTTTTTCTCATAAGTATGGCATCGACTACACTGAGACCTTCTCTCCAGTGGTGAAGCATGCTTCCTTACATCTGCTATCTGCATACGTAGCTGCATACGACTTCAAGATTCACATTGTTGATGAGAAGAAACATTCCTACATGGCAAATTAGACGAAGAAGTCTACATGGATCAACCTCCAGGTTAAACCTCTGAATCACTTCCTACCTATGCATGTCGAATGCACAGGAGTATCTATGGTCTTAAGCAATCAACATGACAATGGTTTAAGAAGAAAGAATCAAGCTCTGAGATCCTTAGGATTTGAGACATTGATAACTGATTCCAATGTTTATATGAGAATCATAGATGGGAAGATTATCATTGTTGTTGTGTATGTGGACAAAACCCTGATACTATGCAGAAGCGAAGGCCTGATTGCAGGAGTGAAGAATGAGATCTCGAAACATTTCAAGATTACAGACTTAGGAGAAGCCAGATGCTATCTTGGCTTATAGATTGACAGAGATTTTGACGAAGAGAAATTTTACCTTCATCAATCCAGATATACCCAAAAAATCCTAGAAAATTTCGGGATGATGAATTGCAAAGGAGCAAATACTCCAATGCTTACAATAATTCTGACGAATGAAGATTGTTCAAAGACTGAAGAGGAAAGAGAATTGATGCAACATACACCATACATGAAGCTAATCGGATCACTAATGTATCTTGCAGATAACACACGTTCTGACATTGCTTATGTTGTGTTCAGGATGAGTCAATTCAGTACGAATCCATGATTGACTCATTGGAAGATATCGAAGTGAATCTTGTAGTACCTTCAACTAATGAAGGATTTTGGGTTGTGTTATTCTCGTATCTGTTCTGCTAGGTCCAGAACCATTTCAGTTTACAGGTGTAGTAGCAGTAGGCAGACTTGCGAATCTTTTTTCGTCTGATTCGTCGCTTGATCGAGGTGCGACTCAAACATCTTTGTCTGAGTGTTCATCCTATGCTCCCTCTGTTGCGGTTGGTAGATCATAATATTGTCTTCCAATAACTTCATAACTGACAAGATCATTGTTGGCCATTGTTCTGGTCTCATTGAACTTGATGTTTCTAAATGTCTTCACTGTGTTTGTCTCTGGCATATAGATTCGTAGTATGATGAATGATTGTCATATCCTACAAGATATCCTTGTTTTTCTTTCTCATCAAGCTTCTTTTGAAGCTTGTCAGAAACATGTGCATATGTTGCACAGCCAAAGATTCGAACATGAGTCAGATTGAATTTTCTACCCCACCATAGTTCATGTGGTGTTGTGTGAGGAACACCAGATTTTTCTATCATATTCTGAATGTAGGCGGCTGTAGCTACTACTTCAGCCCACAGCACTCTTGGAGCCTTCGACTAGGCCATCATGCACCTAGCGACTTCCATGAGAGTCATGTTCTTTCTTTCTGCAACACCATTGTGCTGCGGTGTACGCATAGTTTTTTGTCTCAATTCTGTTGTTTCAGCGTCCTTTTGTTCTTCCATTTGCCTCTAGTGGCTCTCTCTGCTTGCTGGTCTCGATCCTGCCTGACTCCCTCTTAGGCTTAAACTTCTTCTTCGTCTTCTCCTTGTTGCTATAGAGAGCCTGGTTAGAAGCATCCTTGTGATCAAGGTGCTCACGAGCTTCGACTTCTTCTTGAATCTCGATCACTGCCTTTTCGAGTGTCATAGTTGGATCCTTTGCTAGCAACGTTCGGGTTGTCTGGAAGGATCTTGGTAAAGCTCTTAACAGATAGGTGAGTTGCTTCTCTGTTGATACTACATTCTTTAGACCGGAATTGTGCAATGAAAGGAACAGATTCTTCATTTTTTTGATAAAGGCAGTAAGGTCTCTGCCCATTCCATCGCAGATTTGTCAATTGATCTTCGAGAAGCATTATCTGGCTGCATGATTTCGTCTAAAATCTGGTAAGCAATGTATCCCACATCTCTCTTGCATTAGAGAGTGTCGCAAGGTCAAGCGTCAGACTATCCTCGATGGATGATGACAACACAACTACTGCCTTGTCATTCTTCTCTCTCCATTCACATAGCTCTTTTCTTGTAGTTGTAGGCATCTCTTTGGTGCCGTCTACCTAGGGCCATAGCTCTTCTCCCTTCAATATGAGAGAGGTCTTTATCTTCCATGCTAGGAAGTTTGATCCGGCTGAGTCGAGGATCGTATAGATCTATTGCATACTACTTATTGAAGCCATTGTTGTGAATTGAGTTCTCACTTATTTATTAATGCTTTTTTGTCTTGAATGCTTGTCTCCTGGATCCGATAGCTCTTTAGTTGTATCAGGTCTCGGATATGAGTCTGTCGTAACCTGGCTCTGATACCACTGAAGCAAAACGTAAATCAAAATGAATGAAACACGAATAAATTCAAATAGAGTTCAGATATGATTGCTGGTCACTTCCTGCTATATCGTTCCTACAATCTTCCAGAATATAGACAGACACTATTGACCTAGGTTTAAGTTAATTCAGCATTCAGCAAGATTGAACCTATGTGCGAAATAGATAAAACAAAGCAAATGAGATACACGAACAATAAGTAGACAACACTTCAATTGAGATCAGACAATTTAGAAAGATATGTGCATAACAGCTACAACATCATTTACAACACATTGGCGTGAGAAAAGGTGATGTTCTCCCACGAACAATGTCTCGTTTACTAGCGGATTTCTTGGATCTCTATGAATCCTGCTTACAATTATCTCGCTCATTGGCGGACTTTTCCATTTTGAATTTTCTGTCTATGTATATGTATATTTGGTGCATCTAGCAATTGCATATATTCAGAGTAATATCTTGATTAGATAGATTAAACAATCTAAGACTAATCATAGATTACAAGAGCGGTGGATTAGGCATGTCCTAACGCTCTTCTATTGATGTCATCATATCATATCAGAGATTTGTTCTTTATAGTACTTCTTTGATCTTCTCGATCCTTTTGAACATGAGGTGTCAAAAGTATTCGACCTTCAAGTGTCTCGAACATTTTTGTTTTGCGTCGTTTGACCTTCTCATATTGTTCGTGTTGTTCGCGAACATTTCATCTTCGAGGTCCTCGTTTTCGAGGTCTTTGAGATATTCGTTAGGTTGGGAGCTGAGAGCTGGCAGAGCTTTGGTAGCAGAAAACATTTTGTTTCTTCACAAGGGGCTGTTTCAACAGTTGTAGGCCACGTGACAACAACCTATTGGCCGTAGATAGCAGGTACAAGCCTGAGTTTTGCTGATTTCCATTGATGTAGGGCCGTAGACAAGTATAAAATAGCTCCAGTGAGGCTCTTTTGGAAAAATCAGATTGTTACATGTTGAGAACAGAGCTCCACAGGTCCAAAAGGGTTTAGCGAGGTTCTAGTAGGCTGTAGCAGACCTGCAGGTCCAATTTTTATTTTTGTCAGAGATGGGTTGGCCATAGGTAGGTTACACAGACCTCAGATAGACTGTGGATAGGTGAAAAAATAGGTCCAACAAGGGCTTAGCAAGCCGCAGGTAGACAATACAGGCCTCGAGCAAGTGTAGACAAGCTATGGGCAGCGATTAGAGGTCGCAAATCTCTGATTTTTTACTATGGACAATGATGGCCAGATTGTGCAGGCTGTAGTAGATTTGATACCACAAAAAATCCGTGTGTAGGTGATCACAAATAGGCCTGGTAATCTAATTTTTCACTGTGGATGACATTCGAAAGGTCGCAGTAGGTCTTTAAACAATGCGAATTGGCCACAACATGTTCCTCTCTGTCAGTGATGGACTAGAGCATGCAGTTATGTCGATGATGGTGTTCTTCTTGTCAGAGATGGGTTGTCCACAAAGAACCCAAGAAAGATAATGACTCTCTTCATGCAAAAGAAGATAATGGGCATATGAAGGCACATCTTTGGCTCCCACTCCTAATTACAAAACTCTCTTCACAAACAATCATTCTTTTCTCTCAACTCTCAACACACATCAAGCATTCCACCACATTCAATAAATGAGACATGAGCACGTTTCATCTTCTTCAAACAAGAACCAACCAACAATTGAGTTACTACAAATATTCAACCATCAGTCGATGCATGACCATTACATTACCTAACACGCAAGAAGAGGCATAAGTACAACAAAAACATGCTTTATCTCTTCCAAGTCACAAAGGCAAGCATATTCACAATCCATCAATACTATACTCGACTCCCAATTGGAAGGAGAACAAAACTCCAAACCTAACCACAAACACTTATCCTAACCATTTCCGTCAATTGCAAACAAGTCTACTCTCACAATCCAGCAACAATGATATTCAACCCTAATCATTCATCACTCCACAAGCAATTATGCAGAAAACTACTACCAAACACTCACATTACTTTCAATGTTCTTACTTCATAAAACCTAACCACAAAGTGGAACTAACCTCAAACATCCCACACCACCCAACTAGCATTGAGCTATTTCAAGCAACTCATAGTCATCTAACCAACCAACCAACATTGAACTCACCTTCAAGCAATCAATCAAGCCAAAGTTTAGAATGCACCTTACTAACTATAGAGTTTGCAACACACAACCCACACATAGACATGAGGGCACAAAGCATAGTCGAGCAACCGGCAGCTGATCCTTGATATTCTCTGAGGCCATTGGCTTATTTGGATCGAATGCCAAAGGAGGAAGGCAATCATCCCATCTAGTTGCCACTGACGCCAACAAAGTTAAATCTTTCGCAAACAGTGCCGATTGTCTCACTGTCAGATAGGGAGAGTGTAGATACTCCTGTTGGTATGCTTGTAAGGCCCAGTGGAAATCCACTGATATCGTCCAATTGAATGGCTGATGGATGATTGGCCAATTGGGCATATGGATTGTAATTTTGTCCACAGCCAATTCCAAATCCTTCCATTTATTTCGTCGCGACATTGGCACATAATACGGTCTACCCACAATTGGCGAGGGCTGGCCACATAACTCCTAATAGATTCCGGAGTTTTCTCAAAAATAGTAACTCTCCAAGCAGGCTGCTCTCCCAATGCGGGTATTTTGTCCAATTCTTTGTCGACCTCTATCTCCGAGGTCTTGAGCTTAAGGACCCAACCACCACGCGAGGACTCATGAGAATGTTGCACTAGGAAACTCTGGATCTGGTCCTCGATGCTGATTGGCCTTCTGAATAATGGTGTGGTCCTTGATGAAGATGGATTCGCTTGCATTGCCTGTGGAATTGGATGTTGTTCTTCAACGTCTGGAGCTCCACCCTGGTCCATGTCCAAATCCAGCCCTATATCCATTGGTGCATCCTCTTGGCGCGTAAGAGAGAATTGTGGCATGACCGGTAATGAGATTTGTGGTCTAGCTTCCAACATTTGAGCGTCAGCTTTTTCATAGGCACTGATAGTTGCTTTAGCCTTTGCCAACTCAGTTGAAACTGCTCCTTTGAACCTGTCAAAGCGGCCTTGGAATCCCTGAAGGGCCACTTTGTAAGTTCTCACTTTTTTGAACAAATACGCAATCTCCATCGGAGTTATCGGATGATCTGGTATTTGCGTCTGAAGATACGCATCATGCTCAAGGATGGTCGCATCCAATTCACCTTGGAGACGTGTGTGATCTTGCTCCACCATCTGCAGTTGACCTTGTAGCAGTTGTACTTGTTGCTTTGCATCCTGCATAACCTTGCCCACCTGATCTTGTGCGGTTGTCAGGGCATTCTACAAGGAGTTGATGTATCCTTCGAGGCGATCAGCTTGTTGCTATGTCGTCTTCTTCTCAGCTTCACATTTTTCTTCGTGTTGCTTGGCGATCTTCAATTCTTTGTTTAGCTGAATAATTCTGGCTGATAAGAGTGTTTTCTGATCCCATATCCGAGATTCTCTACTCCATTTATTTGGAGGGTCCATTACACTGAATACTAGTTTGGCTGATCAGTTCTGAACAAAAATTTGCAAGCATGTATAATATTGTGAAAATAGGCATTAAAATCTCAGCGAATGTTTCTGAGGATCTGAACCTATTCGGCGAATGTTTTCCAGGGTTGGCAAAGGACGAACCTTCGCCCAGGAGGGTCCTTCGCTCAAGTATTGTCATAAATGTATTTTTTCAAGATCTGATGCTATGGCCAACCTAATTTTGACATAAGCAGACAACTTACAGATCCAGAGAAGAACTATTCAACAACTGAACGTGAAGCGTTAGTCATGATTTTTTCTGTTTGGAAATTTTATATAGATCACCAGCCATTACTTTATTTGGTAAACAAGACATGCAATACTAGACATATTGCAAGATGGTTACTGTTATTGACTGAATTGGACTTTCGAATTGTGGTTCGAAAGGGGAAGCAACATTATCTAGTCGATCATGTTTCATGAATTGAATCCGCACCAGTTAACACTGAAGTGGATGATGAATTACCAGATGTTGCATTGTTTTATGTAGAAGCAGTATCTGAGTGGGCAACGAATATTGTTGAATACCTGGTGCTAGGACAATCGAATGACTCTTTGACAAAAAGTACAGAAGAGATTTTTGTTTTCAATATTTAATTTGCGATTTTTGTTTTGAAAAAGACAGTAAAAAAAAATGAGAAAAGACTGATGAGCAAAAGTCAGAAAAGTCATCAGCATGATAAAAAGAAAGGACAATATTTTTGATGAAAAATGACTTATAAAGTCATTGTTTCGGTCAGATGTTGCCTATATAGTATCAGAAACCTTCGTTGAGCCTCCAAACTGTACATCCACTTCAGATATATCTAAATTGAGTTGGGCGAAGATTTTTGTCTAGAAAAAATTCATTTTTTGAGATAGGCGAATGATCATCAATATGCCATTTTGGGAACCTTCGTGAGCACTTTACTCTCATTAGGAACCTTTGCTGACATGCTAGATGAGGCTTCTATTTGAACATGAAATTCAATCGTCCAATCTGGAGAATGCAATATTGGTGCTGAAGTTAATGCTTTTTTTAGTTTTTCAAAGGCTTCTAATGCCTCTATTGTCCAAATAGGAACAATAGTCAATTTGTATATAGGTCGTGCTAAATCTGCAAAGAAGATAATAAAAATTTGATAGTAGTTCACATGATCCATAAAAACATAAACTCCACAAATTGTTGTTGGCAGTGGCAATTCCACAATAACCTTGATTTTAGAATAATCTGTAGCAATACCATGTCTCGATATCACATGCCCAAGCACAACTCCGTGGGAAATCCATATTTGGCATTTTTCTAGATTTAGAGAAATTTGATATTTGCGACATCTTTCAAATACTTTCTCCAATCGATCCAGGTGGTCTGTATCTGTACTATGGACTCCCAGGTCATCCAAGTAGATTTCAGAGAATTTTTGTAGATAATCTTTAAAAGCAAACTGCATTATTCTTTGGAACGAACTTGGTGCATTACAGAGTCCAAACGACATTACTTTGTAACCAGAGGTGTCCCATTCTGTTGCAAAAGTTGTTTTGTGACGATCTTCTGGTGCAACCTTAACCTGACTGTAACCACTAAATCCATCCAGGAAACTATAAGCTTCTGCTCTAGCAAGGCGATCCAAAATGCTTTAAGTAAAAGGTAACAGAAAGTGATCCTTCCGCGTCACTTTGTTCAAAGCTTTGAGATTCACAAAGATTCTCAATTTTCCATTTTTCTTCGGAATAATGACAATCGGTGAGATCCATTCGGTATGCTTGATCTCATAAATGAAATCGGCATCTTTGAAGCTCTTTCTTTATCAAATCCGCAACATTAGGATTACAACGATAGAACTTTGTAACCTTTGAAACTGCATCAGGTACTAAAGGTATGGTATGTTCAATAACTGATGTCGGAATACCCTTCAGATCTTGATAAGTCCATGCAAAGCAACCTTGATACTTAATAAGTAACATTCGGAGTGCTTGATACTGTTTAGGATTAAGTTGTGATCCAACTTGTACAATCTTTTCTGGTTCTCCTGGTTCAGCAAGATTCATTGGCTGTGTCCTAGTTGGGCCATCGTAAACATCTTTCGAGTTTGGCATGTGTTCTTCGGGTTCACGATGTGCTTTAGGTAATATGATAACCACATCATCCAGTGTATAGCGATTAAAATGTTCGGGCATATCATGATGGACTACATCTGCTTGTTCCTTTTCGAAAGGACTTGTCTTGGATCTTCGCTTAGCCTTCTTAGCAAGAATTGATCGTGGAGGTGATGACTTCCGAGACGATGATATCTTCCTAGAACTCTGACTTGTAAAATCATCCTCGACTTTTCCTTTGCCTTTATCCAATAAGAGTGGCACATTTGCTGAATCAATCTTTTGAGAAATTTTTTTCCATTTCAGGACCGTATTATAATGTTGCTTGGCTTGTTTCTTCGTCATTGACTTTCGAAATTGAATCAATCGATACCTCTCAAAAATGAAAAATTTCTCAGAATCCAAATCAGGCTGCATCAGATTTGACCCAAATTTTGACAAATACTTGATTTGGAAAATCAGCATCTAAAAATAGAACTAGCGAAGGTTCCCTAGACGAAGATTGGCTCGGCGAAGGTTCAACAGTGTTATTTTGAAAAAAAACTCTCTTATCAAGCTTTCCCAACAATTTCTATGGAAATAACCTTCGCCGAACTCTCAGATTCAAAATCTGACACAAGTAAAGCTAGGGTAAACCCGACGAAGGTTTCTGACACAAAAAAACACAGTTTATATAGTTTGGCGAGGGTAAAAATCAAGATTTTCTATGATCTGGACAAGAAGAATGTTCGTCAAACTCAAAAATGGTATTTTACTATAAATAGAATATTTTAAAAATTCGACGAAGATTTCGGCAAAGAATCAAGAGTAATACTGGTAATTTTGCAAAAAAAGAGACTTTTTTTTTTTGGCAAAAATATGGCAATATGACAATTGATCCTCTGAAAAAAACCTTCTATTTCTGGTATTATTCTTCGTCAACCTAGCAATAGATAGATATGAATCACACCTATGTACAACGAATCGGACGAAGGTTCTTTTTTTGTACTTTTAGGGTTTTGGTGTTTTTTTACGATTTATCTAATGTTTTTGGAAATCTGCTAGGAAGGATTTTTTGCCCTTCAAATTGAAGGTTCTTTGATCAAAACCGAAGGTGTTTGCAACTCGGCAAAGGTTTCCTGAAAGAGGGCAAAAAGCTATCAACTCTGATGATGATTTTTGCCTCCTTTTGACCAAAATCTAACAGATTTGATCGATTTTTGTTGTTTTTTCTGATATCTCAGATCCAAATGGATCTTAATATTGGTGATCTGAATAGCTTTTCATGTTCTACAATCTGATTAGATTTCAAACAAGAAAATCCACTCAAATCAAGCAAAATCACTCCCAAACTAATCCTAAATGCAGATCTAACACTATTCATGCAACGACAAGATGTCTAATGCAAGCTAACCATCCAACAAACATGTTGCAAACTGAAAAATTGGTGCAGCTCCCCGACAACGGTGCCAAAATTGTTGTGGATTTCTTTCCTTGCCTAACCTCCATCCAAGATCCAATCAATCTAGCATCAAAGAGATGAAGTTGGTTGTCACGCATAGATTCGTTTCCATGAGAGCGATAGTATAGTTCAGATTTCAGCATGAATGGAAGATCCAAATCTAGCTTTAACATCCATTAATCCTAAGCATTAACACTACATCCATTAACACTAGATCCACAATGAAGATAACTTACTCGTTCTCTCTCTCCCTTTCTCCCTCATAAAAAAGTAGAATAACATGCAATCCCAATAACGATCAGATTCAACAATTAGCAAAACACAAATAAAGCATGAGAGATGGAGGAAAAGTGATAGAGAGCAAGGACATTCATCAATCCATTTCACAAAAGAACCAATCTGCTTTATTAAAATGGGAAAATAAACATGTGTAGGAACTCGAGTTGGTCCCTTTTTATAATAGAGAGGAGGACCCTAGCCTCTGAATCCTATTGGTCCATTTTTGCCTCCCTAATTATTCAAATTTAAAAAAGAGTGAAAACCATCCAAATTGGAGGGAAACCCAACTTTATTAACTAACTTGACATTTAGGCCCTACGACATTAAAAGTCTCACAAAAAGGCCTAAAGTCCTTTTATTGACTTTCAACTAATCAAATAACTATGTGATCATCGGGTTGTACTTATACACGCAGGGTGCCAAATCTCTCTCACTTATTAACTAGGGGTAGGGTTGCCTTGGGATCCGCAAACCCTCCAACAACTGTCCACGAGTTTCTACAAGAGGGTTTCTAGCCATCTCTCTCTTTCTTTTGAGAATGCTTTGCGTAATTGAATAGTTAAGATTTTGGATCCTTAGGCTTCTATTTCCTACATGGTATTAGAGCCTTTAGGTGATCATATTGCTTACAGGACCCAATAGGAAGCTATCTTCTTCTTTTTTTGGTTGGAGAAAATCATCAAGATGCTGATTTTTGCAAGAAAAGAATCTGTTTATCTTCTTATAACTTTTTTGTAGGAAATTGCAGGAAATTGAAGGGCACCTTCACCTATTTGAGAGCTAGCAGTAGGGTGCCCATGCTCAAACCAATTGCATGTGATCTTGACTCAATTACATGCTGAAAATTTTAAAATTACTTCTTAAATGAAGATACATGTGTTTTGGACACATTTCTTGCTGAAATTTTTCTGTTGGTGAGCTTGGAGTAGGGCGCTACCATAAGCTCTATATGCACATAGTGTGCACTCTTTTTAGCCACAAATTTCTCGTTTTGGTTTTGGCTTCATTTGAAGTCTACCTATTTGTGAGCATTCTGTTTTTTGTGCATAAATCAGCCACCTATTTTATTACTTATTGAGCAAATTGCATGTGGAGTATTGCAATCTATTGTGCTCATAATTTCAGCTTTGAGGTTGCTGCCCTTTGAGTAGATTTTATCTTGGAAAGTCTATTTCTTATCTACTACAAGCTGATTTTTCTGTTATAGCTAAAGAATCGGAGTCTATTGGTTCTTTATTTAATGAACATAGCCAAAACTCATTTTGGACTTAGAGATAAACTTTTGAAGTTATATTAGTTTAAAATACATCCAATAAACACTTTTTGAAAGTGTGGGAAAGTTGGTAGTTGAGTTTGAGAGAGATTCAAATTTGAATCTAGACCCAAAAATAGTAGGGTTTACATTTTGGAGGGAAAGCCAGGTGGCCAAATAGGATTTGGACCTGTTATATATTGTTGTAACTCATGGAAAAAGGGATCTTCTCTCTTCTCTCTCTCATCTTCTCTCTTTGGGTTACTCTCATGATGTTATCTTGCAATTCTATGTGTAGAATGATCATTTATTGCTATTTTCAGTTTCACACGTGTGAAATACAGTAGGGTACTGTAATTGCTTGGAAAGAAACTATATTTTAAGTTTTGGTTCATGTTTGATTAGTATCTCTTAGAGTTTGCATCTCATTTTGTATGTAGATGCTGATTTTTCTACATTGGCAGGATTGTTGGTTTGCTCCTTTTGAGGGACATGGATTGGATCTTGAATGATCTGAAATCTTTTACATGGTAATAGAGCTATTGTGTTTCAGGTTATGGAAGGATCAGCCATCTTTACCAAGGATTTGGAGGAGTTACCAATGCTAGAGCATGCTAGATTAATATCTACTCAAAAAACAGCATTTTTGCATATGTAGAATCATTTTGACGATTTTTTGAGGTTTTTCAACTAGTATTCAATGTTTTTTCTTGAAATTCATCAAAGATATTGTTCATGAACATTTTTCAGACTTTTACTTGGTGTTTTCCAATCATTATGATTGATTCTAATGATTGCATGCTAGTGGAAAAGTCAAAAGTGGCCCCAGATAGTGATTTTTAGCCAAAAATTGGGGTTTTTGGGCTAGAAATGGGCTATATGAACCATGATTGACTTAGATCAGAACATTTAGTGCTTGCATGTAATTAAATTACAATACATTTGGCCTGATTGCACTTCTATGTGCGTTTGCTCCACAAGAAATGGCCAAAAGGGTTGAAAATTAGTCAAAAAACATGGTTTTTTGATGGTTTTTTCAATATTTTTGGAGATATATAAATCCGTGGCTGATACTTTGCATGCAGATTTTCAGAGGTGTAATGATGTTGTCCTAAGGTTTTCATGAAGTTTGTTAGGGATTGGACACCATTAAGGGTCTCAAAAAGTCAAAAAATAGTGTATTTTTGGGGTTTTTTGAGATTGAATAACTCTCAATTGGTGGCTTGAAACCATTGGATCTTTTTACAAGCTAAAATAGATGATATATTTCCTTTGATTTGAGCCATCATGTACCAAATGTGGAGCTGGGGGGCTTAGGCACCAGTATTTTGAAGTTTTGCTTGTTGGAGGACTTCATAAATGCAATTTTTGCATGATCTGAGCTTATGATTGTTTGATGGACCTTATGGAAGCCTCTATGCCTCTTTACTGGACCTTAAAAGATTGCTTGTAAACTCTGATTGGATGCATATTGGGTTGGAGTAGGATTATTTATGATATCACCTAGAAAAAGTGCATCCTCCTACTACAATTTCAGTCATTTACTGCTCGCACATGCATGGCAAGGTGACATGGCAAGTGTCTTGCTAACCTCCTCTCCCTCTATACTGTCCTTTCTACAACCAATTTGATGTCTTGTAGCAAAAGTTATGGTCTTTGAAAGTTTGGCAATTTTTTGGAGTAAAATTTGAAATTTTTTCAAAATGTTCTGATTGCATGCATGCATGTGAAGCTATAGAGTGCTTTTTCAATGTTGAAAATGTTTGAATGAATATGTATGCATGATATTGGGTGGTACAACAAGTTAATCAAAGTAATTTCATGCATGGATAATAATTTTGAATAAGCTAGTTAAAAAGCTAATTTCCCAGTAATTTACGTTAATTTTTTTTGTTGGAAAAATCAATGCATGTCAAATTTGATGCACGTCGAATATTTTGAAATCAGTCCGAAATGGAATGGCAACTCTGAAATTGATTGATCAATTCTTTTAATCGATTTTCATAATTTTGGTCCATGTTGAACAGAATTCAAAAAATCCCAATTTCATAAATTTTTGAATAGTCCATGAAAGTTCGACATTGTTCTAAATTAGTCTAATATTGATTAAATGGAAAATGCTTGAGGAAGTGAATGACCTACTGAGATGTAATCAGTCTGATAAGGGTCTCTAAATATTTTCACTTTTTAAGTTGAAGATTCGAAATTTGTGAACTAATTAAGCTATTTCTTGTTTCAGAGAATCAATAATGGCATATGATAACACATGCCTTGAGGGTATAGTACCTATGCTAACCTTCGATTTACATATTTGCTAGCAATTAAGTCAAGCACTTAATGAGATGAACAATCAGAACAATTTGAGAGATTAGCAGATGGAAGTGCTATTAAATCAAGTAAAGACTTTGTCTTCACCAAAATCTGGGCTTATAGCCAAAATCTTATTTGGGGGAGAAGAAAGAGGTGGCAGACAACTAGTACCCCTAGCCTGCATCGATCCAGTGGAGACTAAATTGTTGCAAGTCGGATTGAAACTCGAATTTTCCAGTTGATAACAGAGCTAGTGTTGGCGCTCGAATCCATATTGTTCGATAAATTTGCAAGATAGATAGCACAGCAATATTAAACGCGAGAGCTAGTGAACGAGAGCAAGTGAGCATGAAAGAGTGAGAGCAAAAAGAAAGTGTAAGGTGAAAATAGAAAATAACAATGTTAAACGATGACATAGTGGAGACGATGATTATGTGGCAACTTGATTTGACATCTATCAAATTCATGAATAAAAGCGATATCTTTACCAATTTTCGAGATGGCTAAGAGATAATTTTAATTACCTTAAGAACTAAGAGAGTACTTTGGATTGAGACGATACTGTCTCTGTCGGACAGGAACAACATCTTCTTTAAGATCAATGTGGTGCTCGCCAAATTCAGTAGGAATTTCCTTCAAGTCTTTGAGCAACCATGCAAATACATCTTGATACTCTGTCATTAACTCAGTTAACTCAATAACTCAGTTATTTATGCTAATTCTGTTTCTACAAGGGTCTTAGAAACATGCACAAATTTACCAAGTGCAAGTTCAATTAGCTCACTAGAATATGGTGATATAATACCTTCCATCATACTGACCTTGGTATGGCCATGAATTTTGTGCATGGCCGACTCCATGTATTTATTCTTGTCGTCAGCCTAGTTTTTATTTCCAAATTCTTTTTCGAATTCGTCAGATTCATCATCAGTATCTTCATCATCTTGATCAGAATCTTCAAAATTCTTGTTTGCAGCTTTTGATTCATTCAAAGATATATCAGCATCTGTATTGCAGACATCAAAAAATTCTTCTTTATCATCCGATGAATCATTATTCTCATAGCACTCAAAATAATTTAGTTCGAAGTCTGATGCATTAGAGAAAATAGTAAGGGCGTAAGAAGAATCTTCAGAGGCAAAATTGGTATCGGACATAGGAGTTTCGCCTTTATATCTATCACGACTCCAGGTGATAATCTGTTTTTTCGGCTTTCCATGAATAGTTGTTTTACTAGTTTGGAATCTTAGTTCTCTGACTTCCAGTGAAAACTTGCATTAGATTGATAAAGCTAAGGTCATCCAATCAAAACAGAGTAAGATGACAAACCAAGGGGTTTGATAACAATAAAATTCATTATAAAAGACTTGGCCTGAATATATACAATCATGTCCTTCAATTCACCAACAAGTTTTCTTTGTGTCGAATCGACCAACTTGATATTTCTTTGAGTCGGTTGAATATTAGTCAAACCTAATGCATGAGCAATGTCTTCAGTTATTATGTTGACACTCGAACCTGAGTCAATTGGCACCTTTTCGATTAAGCATCCAACAATGGTAACATCAATTTCTGGTGCGCCAAGGTCTCCTAAATCAAGATAATACGCCAACATTTGGTGGAGAAATTTTTTTTTTTCGTCTTAGAGACAAAGAGACCTTTTAACTATTTACGATAATAATTGGTATCTGCCAACAATTGTTCAAAAGTTGTACTGGGACGAAGTGAGCCAATATCAGTTATGATGTCAAAGTCTTTCATCTTTGCTTTCAAAATAGGCTTATCAATAGTGGATCCGAAAGTTTTGTCTTTGTGATTTCCACGTCCCCTTCCTCAAAGGTGATTTTCTTCTTTGCAACAGTTGTTTGTAATTCGGAATTGACAATTTCTTTTGCTTTCGTAGAAATATCCTTCAAGAATAACTTGCTTGCATCAGGATCGTAATCAGGATCAGCTTTGAGATCTTTTTTTATTATAGGCTGTTCGAAGATTTCTTCTTCGAAGAATTTCTCCACTTCTTTGAAGAAACTTTTATGTCAAGTTTCTTACATTCCGGCGCAAAGGTCTTCTCGTAGTCGATGCCTTTACTTTATGCATGATCACCAATCTTGCCTTGTGCTTTGCTATACTTCCATCTGCATGGTACTTAGTCCAGTATACCCATTTGCAACCAATGGGTTTTTTGCCAACTGGTGGTTCTACTAAGTCCCATGTGCTATTCTTAGCAATTGACTCCATCTCCTCTCCCATGGCCTTGATCCAAATGTCATCATCCTTCGCTTCACCATAAGTCGAAGGTTCTTTGCTTTGAATAATGCTAGATAAGAGAGCATAATTTGCTTCATACCTTTCAGGTTGTGTCTTCTCTCTTGTTGATCTTCGTAGCTCTCCCTGGCTAGATGATCCTGGAAAATCATCCATGTCACGACTCTCCAAGAATCTCTCAAACCACTTAGAGAGCTTCTTGTCAGGTGATCGGCTTCCTGGAGAAAATGTATCCCATTGTACATCCTTCTCCTTGCGTTTGTCACCTACAACTTCAGTCCTTCTTGCACCAAAAGGTTTGTCTCTACCTCTCCAACCTATCTTTTAAGGTTGAGTAGTAGTATCTTGAGATTGTATCCTCATGTTCATCACTTGGAAAGTCAACAAATGGATCATCATCAAGAGGTATCCTCACTATACCATCTTTTATGTGAAAAATGCAAAAATTATGTTTGGTCAAGGCCAAAATCATGTATATAAGATGATTACACATGTGTGGAGCCTGTTCCCATGTGTGACAGTAGTGTACTTGTCATGTACCATGATCATATAGGTTGTACATATGATTTAATTCAAATTCTAGTGGCTAAAAAGGCCAAAAACTAGTTTTCTAGACATATGACACATGGCATCAATCTATTTATTGCATGAGCCACATCCTTTGGTTAGGTGTCACATCCCATGTGTAGAAGGCAGCTCACACATGTGGAATAAGCTAAAGCAGGCAAGTTTTGACTTCTAGAAGATTTTCAAGTAGATCTCCATATAGTAGGAAATTGGACCAAAGATGCTCAAAATAGAAAGTCTGATCCAAGTGTCAATTTTGCATGATGATTCACCATATGACAAAGCGTCCTCACACATGTGAGATCCGATGCATGATCAGTACTTAGAGCTCCAAGAAGTGTATATATAGAGGCATATTTGGCCATAATCAATATGAAACATCAATCTTGATTTTGGAAGCAATTTTGTGTCAATCTCTCCATTTGTCTTCATTTGTTTTGAATGTTTTGAGTTTCTATCATAGTGTACTTTGTTTTCAGGTTGGAGTCCGTACTCTGACAGGTTTTCACACGTGTGAAACCAATAAGTACATTTACCTTCATTAATGATTGTTCTTGTTAGATTTTCATGTCTAGAATTGATCTAAATCTTGTGTAGATTGATAGATCAATTGTATCTAACATCTAATCCCTCTTGTGGATCAGATTAGGATCCATTCTTGGTCCTATTTTGCAGGTTTCCACATGGTATCAGAGCTAAGTACAAGAGAGTTTATTGATATTGATGGGGTTGATCCAAAACTAAGCCCAAATTAGCAATTTTTTGGAAACTAGTTAGTTTTTGTGTAGCGAGTTGGATTTGATAGGTATTTTCAATATTTTTGGACCAGAACTTGTTGTGGGCTGTAGGAACACTTTTCACATGTGTGAGGCCATACAGGTCCGATTTTGTTTGAGAAAATTCAAAAATTTGTACAATTTGACTCACACACCCAAATTGAGAGATTTTTAGTGCAAAATCAAGCTTTTTCTATAGAGATTCTATTCCTATGATTTGTTCTTGCATTAGATCAGCCAAAAATATTTGCAAGTCAAAGGCATAGATTATGATGAAACCTTTGCACATGTTGCAAAGCTTGTGACCATTAGATTAATCATATGTCTTGCTACTTCTTTCAAATGGGAGCTCTTCCAACTTGATGTGACAAATGCTTTCTTGAATGGATTCTTGGAAGAGGAAATCCACATGTGCCAACCCGAGGGCTTCGTCAAAGATGGAGAAGAAGACAAGGTGTGTTTCTTGAAGAAGAGTCTTTATTGACTCAAGCAAGCACCAAGAGCATGGTACTCTAGGTTGCATTCCTATCTTATTTCCATTGGATTTGTTGTAAGTTCTTATGAACCATCATAGTACTACAAATGTAATGATGGAAAGATCATTATCTTAGTTTTATATGTTGATGACATTATACTCACAGGAAATGATCTAGATGACATTAAAGATGTAAAAGTTTTCTTGTCTAGTGAATTTAGGATGGTAGATCTAGGACTTCTTAAAGTTATACTTGTAATAGAAGTCACTAGAAGTAATGATTTTACTTTCATATGTCAATCTAACTATGCTAGATCAATCTTAGCAAAATTTGGCATGATTGATTGTAAAGGAGTTGAAACTCCCATGGAACTAAATGTAAAAGTTTCTAAGGAAAGTGATGAAGCATCCTTTGAGGACATCACTACCTATAGAATGCTTATTGGTTCCTTGATATACTTAACCATCACTAGACTAGATCCTAGCTTTTGTGCTGGCAAATTGAGTCAATACATGCGAAGTCCATTAATATGTCATTGGAAAGGAGCAAAAAGGGTGTTAAGGTACATCTCGGCTACAAAAGACTTTGGCATAGTTTATGAAAGGACTAATATTTGTTTAAGAGCATATTCAAACTCAAGTTTTGTAGGTGACAAGATGGATAGAAGATCCATAAGTGAGTTTGCTACATTCTTATGTGGAGGAGCTATATCTTGGCTTTCTAAAAAGCAAGATACCATCTCTCTTTCATCAACAGAATTCGAATATAAATCTATGACAACAACAACAAAGGAGGTTTTTTGGCTTAAAAGACTTTTGGAGGAGCTTCATGTGATCAAGGATGAAGACATTCCATGCATATATTGTGACAATCAAGCAGCTCAACAACTTGCAAACAATCCAATCTTCCATGCTCGAACAAAGCACATTGAGATTTCACATCATTTCGTGAGGGAGAAAGTGCAAGCAAAGGAGATCAAGCTTATTCATGTTTCATCATCAGATTGCATTGCTGATATACTCACCAAGGCATTGCCTAAAGATCCATTTGTAAAATTACGATTGGCTCTTGGAGTTATAGATAGAGATCTATGCTAGATATACCAAGCTAGATTTTTGAGGAGGAGTGTAAAAAGTGCAAAAATTATGCTTGGTCAAGGCCAAAATCATGTATATAGGATGATTACACATGTGTGGAGCCTATTCTCACATGTGAAAGTAGTGTACTTGTCATGTACCATGATCATATAGGTTATACATATGATTTAGTTCAAGTTAGTGGCTAAAAAGGCCAAAAACCAGTTTTCTAGACATATGACACATGGCATCAATCTATTGATTGCATGAGCCACATCCTTTGGTTAGGTGTCACATCCCATGTGTAGAGGACAGTTCACATGTGTGGAATAAGCTGAAGTAGGCGAGTTTTGACTTCTAGAAAATCTCCAAGTAGATCTCCATATAGTAGGAAATTGGACCAAAAATGCTCAAAATAAAAAGTTTGATCCAAGTGTCAATTTTTCATGATGATTCACCATATGACAAAGCATCCTCACACGTGTGAGATCTGATGCATGATCAATACCTCGAGCTCCAAGAAGTGTATATATAGAGGCATATTTGGCCATAATCAATATGAAACATCAATCTTGATTTTGAAAGCAATTTTGTGTGAATCTCTCCATTTGTCTTCATTTGTTTTGAATGTTTTGAGTTACTATTATAGTCTACTTTGTTTTTGGGTTGGAGTCCATACTCTGACAGATTTTCACACGTGTGAAACCAACAAGTACATTTACCTTAATTAATGATTGTTCTTGTTAGATTTTCATGTCTAGAATTGATCTAGATTGATCTAAATCTTGTGTAGATTGATAGATCAATTGTATCTGACTTGGTCCTATTTTGCAAGTTTCCACATTCTCCACTTGATGTGTCTATCTTCTAAGCATCCTTGTCTTCATACATCTTGGATTCATCAAAGATAACATCACGACTTATATGGATTTTGTTTTCTACTGGATCAAAACATCTATAGTCCTTCACATGATCATCATATCCTAGGAATATACACTTGATAGCTTTCATATCAAGTTTACGTCTCTCTTCCTTAGGAATGTGTACAAAGGCCTTACATCCAAAGATTCGCAAGTGGTTCCCTTTGGCTTCTTCTTCGTGAATGTTTCCTCAGGTGTTATCTTTGGTATGACAATGGTAGGACTTCTATTTTGAAGATAGATTGTCGTACTGTATGCTTCTGACCAAAAATCTTTCGGTAGTTTCATCTCAGCTAGCATAGATTTGGCACTTTCCACAATCGTATGATTCTTGCGCTCAACTACACTATTGAGAGCAGGAATATGAGCTTGCGTAAATTGTATTTTGATTCCACTTTGATCACAAAGATCATTGAATTCATTAGACTTGTGCTCACCTCCACTATCTGATCTTAGAACTTTGATCTTCCTACCTGTCTGATTTTCGGCCAATGCTTTGAAGCTCTTGAAATTGTCAAATGCATCCGATTTCTTCTTCAAGAAGTAGATCCACGTCTTACATCACATATCATCAATAAAGGTCATGAAATAGAAGGCTTTACCTAAGGACATGGTCCTCATAGGCCCACATAAATATGTGTGGATTAAATCCAGGATGTTCTTTGCCCTTGCAACACCACCTTTATTGAACTTCTCTCGATGCTGCTTTCCATATACACATGATTCGCACATTGATTTCAAGTGGTCTTCTATGGTAGGCAATCATGTTCCCATCTCCAATTTTCTCATCAAACTGAGGCTTCCTAAGTTCAAGTGACCAAGCCTCTTATGCCACAACTCAGTTTGCGATGGAATGGACGAGACAAGTCCATGTTGCCCCTTGATTGTAGCATTCAACCTGTACAATTTAGTATTGGGCTCCCTTACTCCATCCGCAATAGCTTTGAAATTTTGGTTCACATCCTTCACAAAGCAACGATCATGGGCAAATTCTACTTTCAACTTTTGATCAGTAATGACTCCAACAAAAAGTAGATTTCTCTTCAAACCTAGTACCTAAAGTACCTCCCTGATCATCCTACTTTTGTCTTCAGGTAGTTGGATTGAACCGGTGCCTATTCCCTTGATCTTGCACACATCACCATTTGCTTGTGAAACAAATGTTCCATTATCTAACACTTTCAAGCTACTGAACCAATTCTTGTTACCTATCATGTGTCTTGTGGCTCCCGAGTCAATATACCATGCTTGATCATCTTGATTAGATGACAATGCAAATATGAAGATGCTAGAGTCTTCAATCTCACCCTCATCAACAAGGATACCTACTTGTTTTGGTTTTCCCTTGTCTTGTTCCGCCAGGAATTTGCGACATTCACTCTTCCAATGGCCCTTTTTACCACAATGGAAGCACTTGCCTTTCTTCTTGGTCTTATTGGAAGATCCCTCATCCTCCCGAGTCTTGGAAAATTGTTGTTTAGACTTCTTCTTGTCCTTGCCCTTGCCCTTGCCTTGTTTTTGGTGTGTCGCAAGTGCCTGATCGTCAGTATTTGGACGTCTTGCTTTCACCATTTCTCACCGTTGCTCTTCCTGCATCAAGATTCCTATGAGCTCATCAAAGGTTGGCAATCTTACTCTTGATGCTATTCCACTCACAAACATTTTATAGGGTTCTGCAATGCCACACAATGCATTGTGCACTAGCTCCACATCACCTATGCGCTCACCAATAGAATGCAGGTCATCCTCATTGTCTTAATTCTGGTCATATAAGTCTGAATGTGCTCTCCTTGCTCCATTCGGGCACTATTCAGCTTTGACATAAACATGATTTTTGATGAATTTGATGTCTCAAACTACTCCTTTAGCACATCCCATGCCTGTCTGGGTGTAACAGCATCACAAATGTGGGTAATGATGTGGTCCTTCACTGACAAGTTAATGAAGGTCAAAGCTTTTTGTCGAACACTTTGATATGCGCTTCATTTGGCAGCCTTCTCTCATCACTTGTGACGACTTCCCACACGTCTTTTTCCATCAGTATGTTTTTCATTTTGAATTTCCACACTGCATAGTTGGAAATTCCATCCAATTTGCTACTTTCACTCAAAATGGACTCTCCCATATTTGTCATCGCAAAACTGCTTGAAACTTCTGCTGTAGGCTTAAAGCAGTATGCCGAGGCCAACTATGATGTCAGAAGTTGAAAAGAATGACCTGAACTTTTTTCCTTACTAGGTCACTTGCCGATTTTCCACCAAATTGAAAGCTAAATCGACGTCCCCTTCCGAAATACACTCAGCCGTCAACTCCCAACTACGTGCCCAATGGAATGGTGAAATCACTTTTGGTGCACTCTGAACACTTTCTTCACTGCAATCACTCTGTTTTGGTATATCGTACTTGTGAGTAAAGTCCGGGTGCCCTTCGTTTGGAGTCCATAGCCCTTCGTTTGGGTCAAAACGGATAAAGGAGGTGAATTTAAGGGCTTTTTCACTTTTTGGACTATTTCTTCAGAGTGAAGAAACTTCACCCTTCAAGAAACTTGGGAGCCAACTCAACTTTCAAATTGAGATTTTTTAATGAAGTTAAAGTTCTATTTGCCTTTCAACTCCTCATGGGTCCACTTCACCCATATCCAACGATGGGTTTCAAACATGTGGAATCGATCTTGTCCGTCGATCGTTGTGGACATGTGACTCCACTTGCTGCAAAAATGACTTTCTTGGACTCATCACAAAAGAAGAAAAACCACCTCCTTCATGAATGCACCTGGCAACATCTTTTTCCATATGATCAAAGAAATCATTAACAACGATCTTTTCCAAGGAAGAACCTTCATCTCCATTGATGAAGTTAGCTCTTTCCTTACCTTTTGCATGCTTGCACTTGCCATGAAAAACCATTGAAGAACCATCATTATCCTCATAACTAGCCAAGTTAGCACAAAGATGAACATCTCCAAGAAGCATATTAATTCTTGACCTAGATCTAACATAAGAAAGCTTTTAGACTTTGCATAAGATCCACCAATCTTATTGATGCTAAAAGGTAACCTTGGAAAGTTGAGACCAATCTCCTTTTCCATTCCATCCTTTTTGTTAGCCATAACAAAAGCATCAAGCTTGAAAAGTCTACCTTGTTTATTGCCCCTTCAACCAAGATTTTTTTCTTTGTAATGAAACAAGCATCACCACCAAACTTTATCATGTATCCTTTCTCTATCATTTGACCAACACTTAGCAAATTCTTTGAAAGTGAAGGAATGTAAAGAGCACCATCAAGTCTTGCTTTCCTATTAGTAGAAAGACAAATAGGAATTGAACCAATACCTTCAATCCCACACTCACCACCATTGGCCATGTGAGTTGCTTTCTTGGCTCCATCATAAGTGACCAAAGAAGTAAAGAACTCCTTGTGACTAGTCATGTGTGAACTAGCTCCACTATCAATCCACCATGAATCTTTGTCACCTTCACTTGATATTAGACTTGAAGAACACATCAAAAGAGAATCACCACGACCTAGATCCTCATCAATAGAAGTAAAGTTGATTTTCTTGCTACCTTCATCTCTTTGCTTCTTCAAACATTCATTTGCAAAATGCTCTTTGATTCCACAATAAAAGCATTTCAACTTAGACTTACCTTTCTTTTTGCCAAAAGAGGAAGTCTCACCTTGATCTTGCCCTTTAGATCACTTGCCTTTGCCTTTGTCCTTGAACTTGCCTTTGATGAACATAGTCTCCCCTTCATATTGAGATGTCGATGTGGATCCACCTCCTCTTGATTGAAGCCTATACTCCTCATTCACCAAGATCTCTTGCAAATCCACAATACTTGGCAAAGTCTTTTGAATAGCAAAACTTTGAACAAGATTAGCATGACCATTCAACATGCCATTAACAAGTTTTACCTTCTTAATGCTTTCATCAATACATGCTAACTTATCATTGAATGCTTTAACCCTCAAAACAAAAGCATGAGTACTTTCATCCTTCTTTTGCAAACTTTGAAAGATTTGCCTCCTAAGAGTAAGCACTTTTGCTGTAGACTTGGATTCATAAAGCTTCTTCAAAGCTTCCCAAGCTTCCAAAGATGATGTGCAACATTCATCTTAATCATGTGTAGAGTCCTTTTGGACCTCTTATTATACCTCATTTGATCTTGTTGAGTTGCTGGTCTCTCCTCCAAACGTACAACAATATCCAAAACATCATTCATCTCAAGAAGTGATTCCATCCTCACTTTCCACAATGAATAGTTACTTGAGGTTAGCCCATCATTGCCTTCCAGCATGAATCCACCACTTGTAGCCATGTTGCAATGACCTGATCTTCTTCTTCCAACCTATTCCAATGCACAAAGCACTCTCTTGAATGTCAACAAATGAACTCAAGAAGATATGACAAAGATATGGAACCTCTCAAATCTCTTCTAGCAAGTACTTCTAACTAGAAAATCAACACATACAATAGTAAAATCTTGATCAAACTATAATCTATCCTCAATCTAATGATTGTTGCCAATTTCTAAGATTGAAACACACTCAAATAAAGTTCAGTAACCTCACAAACTAGAGATCCAATCAAAATTAGGGTTTTGACAAAATCACAAAAAATTGAATATCTCAAATTCTACATGCAATTTTTAAAAACTTGATATATCATCTTGTAGCCTCGAATGAGACCTTCCTAATTCACCAAAAATTGGCTAATTCTAGTAAACCAAGTGTGAAATTAGAATTGATCAAGTATATAAACCTATATTGAGTTTTGACCTACAAAAGATCAATTCTACATATGCAAAAATGCTGATTTTTGAGTATAAGTCAATTTAGCGTGCTCTAGCATGGGTAACTCCTCCAAATCCTTGCTAAAGATGGTTGATCCGTTCATAACCCAAAACACAATAGCTTTGATACCATCTGAAGGATTTCAGATCATTCAAGATCCAATCCATATCCCTGATCTTTGGTTACAAAAGGAGCAAACCAACGATCCTGCCAATGTATAAAAATCAACATCTACATACAAAATGAGATGCGAACTCTAAGAGATACTCAAACATGAACCAAAACATACTGTATTTCACACGTGTGAAACCAAAAATAGCAATGAATGACCATTCTACACATAGAATTGCAAGATAACATCATGAGAGTGCACCAATGAGTAGTAGAACCCAAAGAGAACCATGCATAATGATGAAATGAGAGAGAGAAGAGAGAAGATATGTCTCTCCACGAGTTACATCCTTTCATAGCAGGTCCAAATCCTATTTGGCCGCTTGGCTATCCTTCCAAAATGTAAATCCTACTATTTTTGAGACTAGATTCAATGTACCCAAAGTCCAAATTTGGATCTCCCTCAAACTCGACTACCAACTTTTTCACACTTTCAAAAAGTGTTTGTTGAATGTATTTTAAACTAATATAACTTCAAAAAGTTTATTTTTAAGTCTAAAATGAGTTTTGGCCTCAATTGACAATTTACCAAAATATGACTAAACTTGTTGAAATCTCTCACATCCCACATACTAGACATGGACGTAATAATAATGGTCTAAACAACAATACAAGAAGACCACAAAGCTTGCACTACATGCATATGCCAACATTCTTAGTACTTGTTTGTAATGATATTATGCCAAGTCTAACAGGGGGTGAGCTCTTTTGTTTTATAGATTTCTACACAACATTATAGTGACACCTGGTGTTTTGTATGCTTTAAATTTGATTAGATGCATGTGATTTTTTTTCAAAATCATTATTCAAGTGAACCACTATAATTTATTAACGCAAGCCTCTAATGTTTTGGGTACTTCTTTGATTGGATCATACCTTCGTTAGTTAAATGAAGAGCTGCTCGAGTCCTATGCTGATGGAGAGCTAATGGAGATCGCCATGGAGAGAATGATGATTCCCAATCTTCCCAATCTTGCGTTGATGGAGAGAGCATCCATGAGCATCACATGCATTGGAACATGAGCATTCATGCATAGATACATCAGAAGGTTGCGAAGAGAGGAAGATGGCACGTGAAGATGTAGCCTCGCGATGGTAGGGAGGAGAATGGTGGGAGGGGACTAAATGGCCATTAATGGTTGGAGTTGCTAGGGAAACCCCAACTTGCTCGACACTTCTCCCATGCCCAAAAAATTGCCCGAAGTTGCCCCTAGGTGACATGGTCCATGTGGAAGCTCAGCTCAGTTGCCACTTAAGGGCAACAAGTTTTTAATGTGAAATCAGCTTGGACCACTAGCTAATTGAGCCAACCATCAAGTGACATGTCACTAGATGTTGCGAGGCACCAGGCACCGTAATCTGCGAGCCCTATTCATAGAAAGATGAATGCTCACAAAACCCTAAAATTTCTAGGTTTAGGTTTTCAGGACCATCAGTCATAACAAAGGAAAGTCGAATGGGAAATTGAAGGGAGAGAGGTGGAAGAGAGATAGGGAAGAGAGATGTCGGGTGTGATTGGCAGGTCGACATTGCTTACCACTGCAATACCCGACGCAGGTTTTAGCAGGCAAATTGGAGGAAACGAAGCTGCGAGCCAGTCTCATCACAAATCGCAGCTTCACGCTTTTTGCCTACATCGCAGGTTTTTTGTTGTACTTTGTGCACAGTGGCGTGTTTGGTTGGTTATCCAGCTTCATAGAAACCTTGTCACCTATTTCAAAAGAAACGCAAAGCTTACCTCCTCCTATGTGATGCTTTGGTTCAGAGCCTGCCAAAATGTAGGACAGTTGAGGGCATCATCTACCTGGAGGCTGAAGCTGTCTAGAAGTTTTGGCATTGTTTGTTCCTCACAATCGTGGAGGGGGGATAGTGGTGGTAAGTTTCCATATTTAACATTAAGAGAATAGTATCTTGTTTACGTATTCTGGTAGTTAATTATCAACAGCTGAGGCCCAATTTGCTAAAATAACATATGCATTTTATGATAGTTAATCATCTACGCTTGTCATGTAGGTTTCAGAAAAATCAGTTGTAGCTCACCTTAGATTTCGACTTCATTTTGCAAACATAAGTTGTATTAGACCATTTAGCCTTAGATTATTTTATTTCTAAAACAGGTGGATATGATGTACTTTTAGAATGCGCTAGCTTTAAGACTTCCTCGTGACTGAGCTGTGTTTTGATTTTGAAGTCGTGTCTTTTCTAAAAATTGAGTTAAAAATAAAAACTAGTAGTAAGTGATGATGCTACAATACGAGAAATATAGGAGAGCTTTGCTGCTTTTGCATCAATTTGGTGAAGGTTCTACTTGAATCAAATAATATTTTTGCATCGGTTTCGATTGGATATAGCAGAGGTTTGCATGCACATTGATTCAATTATACTCAAAACAGAATAAAATTTCAAAAAAGAACATTTGAACAAAAAAGTGAATCACCTTTTGCCCCAACTTTCCCCCCCCATTCAATGCAGTTCAAGGTTCAAACTACCGAATAATGAAACCTAAGATGCATTGAGTTTTGAAACGCAGCGTTCTAGGATCTGAGAGCGTTCCAGATTAGAACACTGCATTTTTTTTGTGGTCTTTTCTTTTATCTATGTGTTAGGGTGGGAAAAAACAACTATTTAGGGATGTTAAAAAAAATTCCAAACACATTACAAAGCATAGTACTTACTACCAACTGAACAAAGGATAGTACATTCACTAACTGGACAACGCATTTAGGCTTCAACATGCTGCATACCAAAATTGAAACCTGAAAGCAATCACATAATACAAACTATAGTTCTGAGTGTATATAATACAAAAACATGGAAACGGATCCACATTCCACACATGCCTCATGAGAATGATCAATATGTTTGATGTCATAAAGCTCTGATATATTTCAAGGAGTGGGCTAATGGCCAAGTACATGAGTACGATGGATGGACAATGGACTCAGAGAGTCATGTGACACAAAATAAAATCTCTATGACTCGGAGGCATCATGATCAAATGGGGATGACTCCTCATTACTATCACTAGTAGACAAGTAGGAAGTAGAGAATCCTCCTCGAGTATGTGCGGCTTTGTCCTTGAACCTCTGTCGTTGTCGTTGTCCTTGCCCTTGTCCTTGCCGTTACCGTTTTCTCTAGGTCTATCAGGTCCTCGTTGGCCCGCTACTGTGATACTGCCCGCTGCTCCCTATGCTTGTGATATTGCTGCCTCTGGCTCAACATGCAAATCCATCAGATGTACCCACCTACCATCACAAAGCTATTTGAATTCAACTCGAAGCACACCAAAGTAGGCACCAAATATCCACTTTATTCTCTTCAAAGTACATGGCAAGCTACCAACATAAACACATAAGAGCATTGCTGCTAAGTCTCCTCCCAGCCACCTACTGCATAGATTATGATGAGGAATGCCTCTCTCTAGGCTCACTTATACATAATCTTCAAGCTCCCACTTAACCCTGACCCTTTCCTTACGTTGACACATGGCAAGCCCCATGCACAGTCGACACTTGCCACTTGGCAGTACCCTGACACATTGGCAAGCGAGTAAGAGGACTGTCCGACCCGTGTCACTCATACACTGGACCAAGTGTCCCAATAAGCATATGACGTGTCCTGTTGACCGGTCAACTCTCCTACTTTTAAGGAGGTTAGTCCAGCAGTCCCTAAATTAAGACCCAGTACGTTATACCAAATATAAGCAGGACAACAAGTTACCAAAAGCCTGCTATTTGCATTTTTCAAAACACCATAGGCTGGTGTGAGCCATTTTAATATTTACAATTTACAATTTACAAGTCCGACGTGTTCACACTGAGGCAGGAATATAAGTACATAACATTTCTTCCCTCCTCAAGGAACATCGTCCGTGATGGTAAAAGAAGGGTACTGTGCATGCAAAGCGTGCACGGTCTCTTAGGTAGCATCAGTGAGAGGTCTACCGTGCCACGCAACCAAGTACTCACGAATCAGACGGTTTCTAGGTCGTCTCTCTCTTCGGTCCAATACTCTGTCAGGTCCGTGCGTCACCTCTCCATGCTTATGAAACAATACAAGCCCATCAGTTAGCAAGTTATCACCCTCATGTAAAACTCTCTTTAGCGTGAAACATGAAAAACAGAATGAACTTTACAATCCTGAGGTAACGCTAGTTTATAAGCAACATCTTTTAAACTATTTTCCGGGGTCCACAATAATGCAGAGATAACTTGTAACACTTCCCTGTCTTAAGAGAACTTGAGTCCCTTGGAATCAGGAGAAACACCATATCTCCTTCCTCGAACTCTCTTGGTGTGCGATCCCGATCAGCAAATATCTTTGCGCGATCCATCGCTTGTTTCACATTTTTCTTGGCTATCTCAAGCATCTGTACCATGTTATTGATACTCTACATCATGCCAATAGCCATCTTAACCCATGCAATAGCTCCACATGTCATTAGATGTGTGACTGGGTCCTCACAAGGTTGTTAATTCTTTTTTCTGGCCTAGTTTGAAATAACGAGGCGTAACAAATAATCTCATACACTGAAGTACCTTATCCAAGTCTAGGATTATGTCGAATCCCATATTCAGGACATGGACGTAACACCCGTCCTGTGTAGATGCATGTGGTCGTGGCCTGACTCTAGGGCATGCATGTGCTCCACCTTGTGGTCTCTCCCCAACACCTCCCATAGTCGCCATTAGGAACTGTCGTCTCTGTTGAACCTGGGCCAATACCCTCAGTAGGCCCTCCCCCAACTGACTCTATTAATGAAAATGCCTCTCCTGTAGATGATGGCCCTGCTAGTGCTGTTGATGGTGGCCGTGATGGGGCTGCCTGTGTCGATGAAGTCCGTGATGGCCTTGCTACTGATGGATTAGGCCGTGATGGCCTTGTTGCTGCTGATGGAGACCGTGATGGGCTTGCTGTTGACTAGGCTCTGATGGGGTTGCTGCTAATGAACTAGGTCGTGATGGACTTCTTGTTGATGAACTAGGCCGCAATGGCCCTGTGCCAGAAGGTGCACCGCTACTGCCAGCCCTTGATCCTGTGTCAATAGAACCTAGTTACCCACCAATTTGTACCCTGGGCATAGTCGCTGTTGCTCCTCCATATGTGCTCAATAGGCAGCTCTTGCTCAGGTGCAAGAACTGCCATGCATGGGGCAATGCCCATGGTCTGCCCGTCTGGCTTGGTCAAACCAAGCAAGTGTGCTTTGATCCTCGTCGCCTTGCTGCAAAAGATAGCACCGCAAAACAAGCAATGGCAAATGCCATCTGCGTGCACTTGGACCTGTAAAAGCTATGTGTCTCTCTCCAAGAGATCCACCTCCGTCCACACGGCTCTTCCCGCCACAAGCATGGCTATATAAACTCTCAAGACTATAAAAAGGTCAAAAACTCAATGGAAAGTGGATAAGTGGAAAAAGGGAGCTAAAACAACCCTAAAGCCGCCTAAGACCTGAATTGTAATGCCAATGGATGCCTAAGATCTACCTTAAATCACTAAACCCTAAACCTTGCACCTAGAAAAAAAAACAATGCAAAATGCCTCTTGAACACCAACCACATGAATGCTCATGGTGACCTATGCATAAAGAAGCTTTGGAATATCAATCACTCTCTCCCTAGCAACATGAATCACTCAAATCTCCACATAGTCACTCTTGCCCTCTTCTATGTGCTATAGTCACCTTCCACTCATCATGGCCTTCACATAGAGTGCTCACACTACCCGTTTCACTTCCTATTCGTCTCTCCACAAGGATTTTTTTCTCCCCTAGAAGTGCGCTTGAAAATGGGGGCTTTGCGGCTGGCACCACACTAGGTAAACATCTGCTTAAATTCAGAACATTGAAAAGCCAAAACAAAGAATTGTTGATGCCACAATCAAAGAATTGTTCAAAATCAAAGAACCGTTTTTTTGGGGGGGTTTGACTCTGGACTTACTATAAGAGGACTCAGGAGCCCTAGCTCCTTGGCATAATCAACTTATGCAGACTCCAAGCAGTGAACAGTAACTTATAGCATTGTTTCTCATACCATTTGGCTTTTCAATTTTAACACTCATTGGAGTGTCCCATTTATTTATTTATTTTATCTCAAAATCGTTAAAATTATCAAAAATTCAATTGAAAGCATAAAAAACATCTCATGTAAAACCCTAAAACTGAACATAAACACTAAGAACTAATTAAAACATAAAAAACACAAATCAAAACTAAAAAGACCTAGTTATGTTTGTTTGGGCACATTCTAGGAAACCTTAATGGGAATTTCCAGATCACGTTTTGGAACGGAATGTGCAAGTATGGGGTGCTGTAAACCTTTCTTTTTCAAAGGAAAAAAATTGCATCTGCTATAGGATCTGAACAAAGGATCTGAACAAGGCTTTACCTCTACCTTCAATATTTATTTTTGATTTGCCTCGACAGAATTTGTTCGACCAATATTTTTTGGCTTGCCTTTCAAGTGCGAGGAAGGCTATGTCTTTAAGTGATCAACATAAGTTCTTTGGAGCAGTCAAAGCTGAAGGACGGTGTTAAAATTTTAGTGCTTATTTGTTGAAGCCTTAAAGAGGATGGTGAGTTTAGCAATCAAGCTCCAATGTGCACATGAATAAACATGTACTGTGTATCGAACATTTATAGAATGATGATCCTGTATTACATCTATGCTATATAGGTAGCGCCATTGTGCAGTTGGCCCACTGCTGGACTTGCTTTCGTAGTCTTGCTAAGGACACTTTATATAGATTTCAAGTAGCTCCTTATATAGAAAAATCTCTGCCAATTGTTCTTCATGTAGAGTGTGTACGCCATAGCTAAAGTTAGGCAATTAAAATGCTGCAATTCTTTTCTTGTTGAATTGTTCCATATAAGTATTGTCTGATTATGGAGCAAATAAGGTTTTGTTTGTTGCAAAATATTCCATATGCAAAACGTCTTGGTTGTTGGCAGAACAATTCTGTCTTAATTAGTTTTGGTTACTGTCTTGTGAGGTATTAGAAATGAAATGTTAAATTGCACTGGAGTTGTGCTAAAAGTGACCAGAAAAATACCCAGGAGCCACACCAGTGTTTCCAAGGATTGATGTCAGGGATCCTTACAAGCGGCTTGGGATCAGTCAGGAGGCTTCAGAGGAAGAGATACGGGAAGCCCGCAATTTTTTACTAAATCAATATGGGGCACACAAGCAGAGTGCAAAGGCAATCGAGTCTGCCTACGACAAAATCATTTTTGAGAGTCTAAGACAGAGAAAGAAACACAAGGCTACCACAAGAAAACTTTCTCCACCTCCTGCTTGGCTTACCGCTCTCTCTAATCGAATTGAGGCTCCACCTCTGAAGGCTGTGTTGTTGAGGGCTGCTGTGTTTGCAGCTCTTGGAGTTTGGAGTATAGTTGACTCAGCTGATGGAGGACCTGCATTTCAGGTACTAATTAGGTGACCTTGTATCAACATCATCAGTTTGTGGAGTTTAAGCTTTTGTGATTGCTCACAATCCTGTACGGAGTACATTAAAGAATCTGCTCTCCTTTTCAGCATGTCGCGACTCTTTGCATTGGAGACCTTTTGACTATTACGCTAGTTGCAAAAACTTAATTGAAAATTTTTAGGGTCTGTAAATATCAAATAATTTATGTGCAAGTACATTATAGATACACTCTATTCATCACTGTAAAACAACCTTATGCATACATGTGTGGATCTAGTATATAGATGAATGAGAGAGAGAGAGAGAGAGAGAGAGAGAGAGAGAGAGAGAGAGAGAGAGAGAGAGAGAGAGAGAGAGAGAGAGAGAGAGAGAGAGAGAGAGAGAGAGCATACTGATAAATAAGTATGCTACTTACTGTTTTTAGTCAGATGTTACAGTGAAACTTCTGGATGTGTTTCTTATAAGTTACAGTTGTTTGTTTTTCTCGTATGTAATTTTTTGTATTCCTTCTAAAAATTCATTGCCATAAATTGAAATGGTGAACAAAGTCAATCCATGTAAGGAAGGGTATGTGTGGGCTGACAGCAGTTTGGAGCTTAGATTACTATCATGCCTGATATGAAGGTTCTTATGCGAGTGATACTTGACTAAAATATCCTCAATTTAGTTTACTCCAAAAAGTCTCAAATAGTTCAGTCCAAGGAGATTTATGCGCGCATCTTAATTTTTGTCTTGCTGTTCATGATGACACGCTTGCAGGTGCTGTTATCTTTTGTGGCTTGTGTATATTTCCTAAATCAAAGATTAAAGAGCACCTGGAAGTCGGTGATTGTTGGGTGAGAAGTCCACTTTTTCTCAGAACTTTTTGACTTCTGAAAAGCATCATATGGTATTTTTTCCCTCTTAATAGGTGTAGCCTTTCTGTTTCAAAAGTACTTATCTTTGTTTACCACTCTTCATGTTCTTCTACCAGCTCTGATTGTTATGTTTGTGATGACTTGGGCACATTGGCTCATTCAGCTGTAATCTCTTACTTTGCTGAACTTTTGGTGCTGCTGGGATTGCTCATTGTTGTCAATGTAAAGATTGAATGGTGGTTAGAGAGGTAGGTATCATTTGCAACTTATTGACACTTATAATACTTGATGTGGCAGGTTTGGTGCTCTTATTTTGGGGTGGGTGCTCGGTTCCTTTCTTATCCCAGTTTTACCAACTTTGGTATTTCCAGGCTCGTGGAATATTGAACTAATGACATCATTAATTTCTTATGTATTCTTGTTTTTTCCGGCAACGTATTTGAGGTAATCCGGAAAGTGGGATTATCCTCATACAATTTTTCCAAGTAGTGTGCGATTGTGGGGAGTCCTTAGGTAGGATAGTCTATAATTTCCTGTATGCAATATTTACTCTTGTGCCCCTACAAGATTGATATCCATTCTTTTGACTCTAGTTCTGTAGAGATACCCAAAGCACCATCGGTCTGAACAGGTTATGCACCGGCCTTGTGTCCTATTTTTCTGGGATTATATCAGACATTTACTCTTGAAGTTCGAATAAGTGACTGGATCATGAAAATTGGATATTGTCATATCTTGTCTACACCAGTGATCTTGGATGTGCACAAGCTCGTATATTTAGTGGAGCTTCCTTCTGGAATAGTGAAAGAGCAAACACTGGCTCAAAGTTTCAAAATTTTCGGTTTTTGTCAGTATCAAATCATGGGTACTCCAATGTGAGTAAAGTTCCACTAACAAAATTTTTGAGTTTTTGTCAGCATCAAATCACGGGACTAGATTATTTGCAGCGCTCCATGTGGAGGTTTGTCTGCTAGGCTGCAGCAGGGAAGATATTTTGCCACTTAAAGGTTGTTCACAAAAATAATAATCTGTATCACAATGGGAGGATGAACTTTTTGGAAGGAAGCCAAAATGAAGCATAATCGCAACATTGAACTAGTTTTTATATTAACATATGAGGTTTGTAACAATTTATTGTAATCCAAACACCAAGTTCCGTGGGGTTCCAATTGAGAGGATTGCTATTTGGATCTGATTTGTCTTTGATTAGATTTTAAAATCAGATCTCTACTAGAACTGTAACCCAACCTTTTGAGCTTGGCCTTGTTTTATGGATTTCATTAATTCTTTGAACTGTGATAGTACTAGCTCTGCTGAGCTGCAATGATTTTGTTTCCAAAAATAATCTTGATAACATTGTGAAGCTTTTCTAAAGTTTATGTTACCTGTCAGGACAGCTTCAGTGGCAGAAAAAAGATTTCGTCTATAATGTTGAAGAAATAGGGTGCATGAAGTTTGTGTTAGATGGATTACAAAAGAACACCTTGTCAACAATATCGAAGAACTGGGGTGCATGAAGTTTTTTTGGATTGATTGTTGATTACAAAATAGTTAATGGTCTAAGGTGGATACTGTCTTTGATTAGATGTGACTTTATAGAGAAAATACTAGTCAATGTTGGAATATATTAGTGGAAAGAGAATTAGTCAATCAGTACATAGTAGCACTTTAGTTGTGCTGCTGTGACTCTATTGTGCAAGCCTATTTCAACATCTAAAAGAAAAAAAGTTGCCATAAGATGACTTTCTTGTTGTAATGGTATGTCTCAGCTGGAAAGGTGATGTGTTACCTTAATGTTTGCAAAATGAAGTTACAAAAAAAGTCACAATGAGATATAATAACCTGCAAAGTTTCTTGCATTGAAAAGTGTGTACAGGTATGCCAAATAGTTCCTTTGTCTAGGTGGGACAAATGTGATAAATATTGGAGTAAAGCTTAGGCATATTCAAGCAAACGTAGTTGAATTTACATCGGGAAATTTAGTAAAGGTGGAACTTATTGATGGGAACCTTGAGTAAAAAGGTTGCAAAAAGTTGTGTCAAAGGTGATGTTATTGCTTGTCAGTTTCTTCCCTAGAGCCATGTTCTTCAGTTTCAAAGTGCAGAAGCAGTACTGAGAAGAGCTTCTATTTTGTGAGTGTTGCTATACGTTGGGAATTATCCCCAGAATTATAGCAATGAAGAGAAATAAAAATAATTTTAAGATGTTAAATTTCTTCATTCCCTTTTTTAGAACTGTTTAAAATGTGGAGCTATATATGAGATGTTTGGTCAGAAATTACTCTAGCTTCTAAGGTTTTAGATGATTAAACATGCTTTACATGTACCTTGTAACTCTTGCTCTCTTAAATTTTTGAAAAACATATAGGTTTCTTTGCTGGTCTTATGATAGTCAATATTATTTTTATCCCCTCATCAACTTCGTTATGTTATCATGAAATTTGGATTAGCAACAATATGAACCCTATGATATGCGTCGCAAATAGTGTTATGTTTTTTGTAGTAACACTGACGTAAGTGCTTATGTTTTTTTTGTAATCACAACAAACCCCGCAAATAGTCTTATGTTTTTTGTAGTAACACTAATGTAATTGCTTATGTTTTTTTTGTAATCACAACAAACCCCTGATAGAAATCAACAGTAAGGCTATGTGTGAAGAGTCATTCAGCATTTTGAACCTTAGTCAACACCAAAAGCAGTAGTAAAACCTTTCAACGAAAAGTCATACCAAGTATTGTGCTGCTGCGAATGGTTTTTGTGTTTATGAGCAAATTTTCACAAAGAAAAAAAACCTTTGTCGAGGTACTATCAGAATACCTTGCTAACCTTCGTTGAACAAACAATTACTCAATTGAGGATATCTTGCAAGTTGGCGAAAGTTTCCAAGGTGGTTAAGGATAGTTGCGAAGGTTCCTAGTCTTTTCTACTTTACATACCTTTTTGAACTTTCACAAACCTGTCCTTCGCCAAGAGGAACCTTCGCTACTCTATTGAAGCTATAATTTTCTAAGGTCTATCATATATTAGAGGAGCGAATGCCTCGGACTCCACGTGCACCCAACACCATCATTGCCAGCTATCATATTTTACTGCTACCATCCACGTCGCTCCAACATCCATTTTTTTTTGTGGTTATTTCTATTTGAAGCTATGCAATCATCCATCCACCTTTCTCAGCATCCATATATTGCCTAGCGCAATCAACTTAAACATCCCTCCATCCATGTTGATTGGACCAAGTGGTGCTAAATAAGGTATCTTTATAATCGGGTTTTTTTTTAGATTTTTTTTTTTGGAATTTCTCTAATGCATCGAATTCTCTCATGCTTCTTAAGCATTTCACTATAGATGAATACATCTTCAAAACCAAAATAATGAAGAACAATGTGACTAGTTTCATCATATCTTGACAATTTGCACA
Organism: Diphasiastrum complanatum; assembly: GCA_029204225.1. Taxonomy (NCBI): domain Eukaryota; kingdom Viridiplantae; phylum Streptophyta; class Lycopodiopsida; order Lycopodiales; family Lycopodiaceae; genus Diphasiastrum; species Diphasiastrum complanatum. The sequence goes on along the minus strand of CM055104.1, from coordinate 7,577,507 downwards.
CATTCTCATGAAATTGCTCAAACACGATACATAATGAGTAAAGTAAGTTTGAACAACACTTGTTGTTCCTTTGACCTTACTGGAGTCTTCAATAACCTGAAAAAATAGATCCGAAGTGCCTTGTCCATTTGACTCCTCTTTGGTGCTCTTGACTAGTTTCAAATTGACACTTTCCTTTTGTGTAAGCTCATCTAGATAAACCTCTTGATCTTTCACTTGACATGCCGAAAATGTTAGTTTCATCAACATCAACAACATCAAGCTTATTCACATTCTCCTCTTCAAAGACAACATCCTTATAAATGTGAACTTTCTTTGACTCATAAATGTAAACCTATAAGCTTTACTTACTTTACTATAGCCAACAAAGATTCCCTTCAAGAATCCAAAAGATGAGCTGAGATAGCAAGTACTACCAAATATCTTCAAATGCTCCAAGCTTGGCTTCTTACCAAAAAGGACCTCAAATGAACTCTTACCATCCAAGTATTCATTTGAGTACCTATTGCAAACAAAGTTGGCACACATCAAAGGTTCACCCCAAAAAGACTTAGGAAGATTTGAATTCACCCTCATGACTTTAGCTCTTTCACAAAGATTGATCTTCTTCTCTTCCACACCATGTAGAACCTTCAAAGTTTGAAAGCTCCCTCTTGATCCCATGTGCCACACAAACCTCTTTGAACTTTGTTGATAGGTCTTCATTTGCCTTAACAATTTGTTAAATATGAAAATCAAGGTTTTCCAAAATTCACATTAAGGGGGAGTATTAGTCAAAGATAATCACTTGCTGTAAATACTTGTACGTACATTGTAATAAGTTGTCTGCAAAAATTCGACAGTCTAGGATCAAATAGAAATTTGATTATAAGGGTCAAAATATAATTTCGATCCACAAGTTAAAAATGCAAAACACGACCATTGAAGCCAAGGATCAAAATATAGAGTCGAAATAGATTCGATCTTCAGGGTCGAAATATAGACTACGGAACACTATAGCAAATTGCAATGCAACTTTATTTTTTCGGGGATCAGAGCCAATGCCATAACTGTAAATAGATGTAATTCATCAGTTACATTTGATTGATGATGATGATTTTGTTGTTGTAGCAAATAATGCAGTAAGGTAGGATCACAATTTGTTAAGATCAAAATATACCTAGACCACACATTTTACGAGTGTTCCAAAATGTGTGCTCCACATTAAGCCAAACTCAAACATCCCACGCGCCTCCAACATGAGAGGCTTCCATTTTCCCATAATAAACAAACAAAAATAAGATAGTGTTCATATAAATAGATTTTCTCATGATTTTTACGTAGTGGAAAGTCGGTTGTGACATTTGCTTTTCAGCTAAAGCATCGGTGAATAATCTGTTTTGTATTTTGAGAAACACTTATATGGCAGAATCATGCTTGTCTAAAAATATATATTATAGGCGCCTCATGTTGTCTAAGGTCCCCTGGGGCAAAGGGCCTTTCCTTATATGTAATGGATTCTTTGTGCATATTTTGCTAATTTTTTGGGCTCCTTAAAAAGCATAATATGTCACTATTTTTTTTCAAAAATAATCTGACACCCATTTCAGCCTGCGCCTTAGGCGTCACCATGTGGCAGCGTCCAAGTGGCTAAAAGAATTCAAACTGCTCATTATGCTTTATAATTAGCATGTAAAAATTTTCAAAGTATACATTAAGCAATAAAAGGAGTCAGGGCAGAGGCCATTCTGCCAGGTTGTGCTAATTTTTTTTTTGCTAAATTTTTTGAAAAGCAGAACAGGCCAGAATGGCCTGTGCCAGCCCTCCTTCCATAATAAGTAAATCCCGCCCTCCTTCCGGCATTTTGAGTATGATATCGGACGGTGAGCACTGGTGTCACTTCGGTCGAAGGTGCGGTTTCTCGCACCGTTTCGTTAAGCTTGGAGTGTCGTCTCGTCCAGAGGCTATCTCATAATTATAACCCTACTCCAACGATTGTAATGCTTCTCAGAAAAAACGCTAACAGTAGATTGATTGATCAGAAATTATAAAACAACCCCAGAATCTGCTTTTGTTTTTGCTGTTTGTCTTTTCAGATCAGTGATGCTAATTGGATTCGGGTTTTCTGATATGCAAATGCAACGGATTCACAATCCCTTCTAATGAGTCTCGAACCTGTTTGCATGCAGACTTAGTATTAATTTTTTATGCTAGATGCAGTTTTGTTTCAGATATCTCTTTGATAATTTAGACTGGTTGTGGCAGGTGAGGTTTGAGAGAGCTGTACACAGTATATATTCTGAAGGAAACTTGACGCCAACATATTGAGAGCAGGAAGTAGGATTTCGTTCAAAGCTGAAAGACATAATTTTCATTCAGTAAATTGCTGCGTCGCCTGTGGACGTTTGAGCAAGAAATCGAGCAATCCACAATATCGCTTTATTTGTGTGGCAAACGTTTGTGGATTGTGGATTCATAATTGATGAAGAGATTTTCGATTCGAGTAGACTCAGATTGGAGCCTGAGCTTGCGACTCCGGAGGCAGTAACATAACACTGCAAATTATCATCCAAGCAGATGCATACTCTATAAGGCGTGGGCTAGAGGTTTGGGTCCTCGTAATGTAGGCCTTGATCCTTGAGTGGAAACGCATATTAGTCTTTTAAGCCAATATTTGATGAGAGTCGGCTGCAGACAGTCATGTCTCCAGGGGAAAGGCCACATGGAAGAGAAACTGGCAAGTTATTCGACCATTGCAATATTGCGGAGCTTGTAAGATCTACAGCTGACTGCTTTCGCTGATATTCGAGTATTTGCTTGGCTGAATCGAAGCCGTCTGCTCACTGTATCTGAGAGTTGTTACACCGGACAGCTTTCTAGCAAGGTGACATGGATTTGCCTCTCAAGAGTCAGGAAAGCACAACTAGATCATCGCCGCCCATAAGGTCTCTCGCACCACATGCTGCCATTCTTGTGAGATCTTCTGCACTGCGCCGCGCTCCAAGAAGGGTACATGTCAATGCAGCGGTACTCACTGCTTCCACTAACAATTCGAAAGGTCGATACGGTAATGAAAGCAGGAAACGGCTGAAAACCAGACAATCGACCAGGAATTCTTGTCCGAGTTCACCTAGAGAAATCGTCGCAAATTTCTCTTCAGGACTATCCCCTAGAAATCTTGCATCCGCAAAAAATAAGGCAGAGGCGAGCACTATGCGTAAGCCTAAAAAATCAGGCAGTACGTCCCTCATCTCAAATTATCCCTCTTCATCGCAGTCTGAAGATAAGCTTCCAGCGAAGAATCCACTTGCGAGTACGCGTATGAGCGAAAATCAGGTCATTGCAAATTTCTCATCTCCCCACGTCGTGTTTTGGTCTAGTTGTTGGACGCGTAAGCTTCAGCAGTCGTGCTTGAAAAGAATGATCAACCGCACACATAGACTATTACGTTCAAGTGGAACAAGGAAGCCTGAAATTTTAAATTCCATAATATTGGTTGGAATTCTTGCAAAAGCTGCGAGTGGTTAGATATTCAACAAATTCATGTCTCTTCGCAGGTGAAAGGTAGCAAATTGCTACTGGTGAAAGGTAGCAAATTGCTACTCACTATCAATGTTTTGGGAAGTGCTGGACCTTTGAGATTTTTTGTCGATGTAAAAGATCCAGTAAAGCACGTGATTGAGATGTCTCTAAAAACGTATGCTCACGAAGGGCGGTTGCCTGTTCTTGGCAGTGACTCTACATCGGTGGACCTATACTGTGTGGATAGTAATTTTGAACGTAAGTGCGCTATCAGTTTGGTTGCAGTGGATGCTTGTGACACTCTTGAACAATGGCATCATAATTAATAACAATTACTGGCAAGTTCAGAAACAACGCTTGAATTCACTAGAGATATTTCACGCTTAATATTTTCTTTATTATAGGTCAGATTAAGTTCTCTATTTCAGTAGCTCACGTAATTCTGTGGTCAATTGAACGTTTGTATAAGTAGCTTATAATATGAATATTGTTGCAGATTGCTTATCAATAATATCACTTGAAAATATATCATTGTGCTTGATGGGTATTTATTTGCAGCTCTGGATCCAAAGGTATCAATCGGGAGCCTTGGAACGAGACAGTTTATTCTCCATCAGAAAAAACATGATCGAGGAGCAGTGCTGCCCACGGCAGCAAAACATGGCCATTTTTCAATAATAGCATGGAAGTTTTGGTCACACCTTAGTTGCTCAAGTGGAGATATTACTGATTAGTATAGTGATATCTCTCTTGTATGTGTGTTTTTTCCTAACCACATTACTTGTACTATTGATTGTTTTGTACTATTGGGAATATAAGGACAAATGTATATGTATCAAAGACATTAGTTTTATTAATAAAAATATGCACAAATGTTTGTCAAAAAATTTGAAGTACTAAAACAAGGTGATCTATATATCACATATCATGAGAAGCTTATGAGTCCATAATATTCAAATTGCTGAAAAATACTACTTGAATAGGAGAAATATGGAAAGTTTAGAAGAATTTAAAAAACTAATTTTTTATGCTAAACTTACCTAGGTGTGTACATGTCACCTATCTTTTAGCAATCATCACACATCACAATAGCTCACCACTCCACAACAAAACTTAGAAGTAGATAAAAGGCATGGTAGCACGATCCTATTTTAAACATGAAAAAGGGTTTGTAATAACTATGTAAACTCAAATCTCAAAGGAGTTCTCTCTCTCTCTCTCTCTCTCTCTCTCTCTCTCTCTCTCTCTCTCTCTCTCTCTCTCTCTCTCTCTCTCTCTCTCTCTCTCTCTCTCTCTCTCACAATTTTCAAATCTTTTTTTGGAAGATAGAATAAAAAATGGGACGAGGGGAAAGTGAAACCCTCGAGCCTCGGGTCGTCATCGGACCTTAGAATAAGCCTCGTAACTTTGAACATTTTTTTAAGAGGCTTATAATAGGGGTTATAAGGAGGCTAGAGACATTTCAAAAATTCCAAAATCGCTCGGCTTTCTGAGATTTATAACAATATTGAGGGTTATAAGGAGGCTGGAGGCATTTCAAAATACTCTGCTAACCAAGGGTAAGGCTGATGAAAAATATGACATCTCGATATAAGCCTCGGAATGTTACAGAATGAAAATGGATGATATTTTTGAAACTTGGTGTTTATCAACACACCGAATTTCATATTCTATCAACATTACGGGCCATACAAGTGAAATCAGAAAATTATGCATCATAACAATACCATGATCACAATTTGTGTGTTCCGTACGAAAATGTCGTCCATGCATCCACAATGCATTGTATTTTTTTAATTGAATGAGAAAGAACAAAATGTGTTAAAGAAATAATAAATCTTTATTGATGACATCATGTTCTAATCTAAATCAAAGCCTAATATTTTTCAGCAAGCTAATACCGAGAGTAGTTCCGATGTCGTTGCATGTGCTCACATATTTCCAAATCCATGTCCCTTCCTATGGCCTTTTTGTGAATGGAGAGCGAAGAAATAATGCGAGGTAGGAGCGCGTACTTGCCCTCTCTTTTCCTTTTTTCTCCCTTCTTGTTTCCTTTTGCTCTCCCTTCTTGCTTGCTTTCCTCTTAGTGCTCTTGCACTTGCTACTCTTTAGCTTGTTCCTCTTCTTCCTCCTCTTGCACTTTCTCATCTTCTTCCTCCTCTTGTTGCAATCAAATGGTAAGGAGTAATGCTTTCATGATCAACATTTCTCTTTTTTAGTTTATCATCAATCTATTCTTAGCTTCTAACGAATGCCATTGTGTTGTCATGTTTGTGTAAGTGGCAAAAAAGAAGAGCAATGACAACAAAATGGAGCTCTCATTGACAAGGACTTTTTAAATTGTTTTGGACTATTTTCTACATATGGTACCAAAAGAGCCATATGTGAAAAACAATAAAAAATCACTAATTGTTGAAGTGGGATTTTCTCGAGTTCGAATCTCATTTCAATACAACTATAAGCCAAATTAGACAAATTTGATCAACGAGTGACCACAATTTAGTTTCTAAAATTTATTGATGAACTTTTCCAATAGCTATGAGCACCCAATATAATTGTAAATTCAAACTAAATTTGGTTCTTGAGTATCATATACATTGAACTTATAATTCAGATGAAGTTAGCATTCCAATTGTTAGATTAAGGGGGTTGTGGTGGATGTTTTTTGGAAATCAGATGTAATCATGTCTAAAATTAGTGTTCATCCGAATAACATACACAACTTTTCATATGTTTAAAATATTAAACATTGATATTTAAAAGAAACATATACATCACTAAATCATATACTACTAAATTCAAGCTGTATTATAAGAAACTCTCATAGAAATGTAATCACAATGTGTCATTTGCCACTAAAAGTGGTTCATATATATAAATAATGGTCTTGGGCCAAGCCCTACATTAGTCAAGAGACTATAATTACAAAAGATCCACAACTTTGGAGCAATTTTAGACAATCTAGAAGTTTAACCTTTTAGACAAGTAAACTATTTTGATTCTAAAGGTTGAGAATTTTTAACTATTTCCAACCTTTAGAATTTCTAAAAGTCGTTAAACTTTCTACATCATGATTATTCACGGTCTCACAATACACATGCCATGGAATAGGATTTACTTATAGGGTGACATGCCCACACCCTAGCATACAAAAAAGTCGGCTTTCTACAAAATTGCCAAGCTGGATTTACAACTGAATTTACAAAAGGAATTATATTTTAAACACGTCTTTTGAAGCCAAATTTGGACTTGTTGTAGATTCGGAATCTTCCAACACTCACTAATACATTACAAGTCCAATAATTATGGCGACAAAGATTGTAACTAGGACTCTACAACTACAATCATGAACTCTACTCATCAATATCAGCTACACATTCATCGGATAATTTGGACCTGTATTCTTTGATGTGTGCCAGGGATATTTCCGGAATAGATATTGATTTTTCCACAATATAGCCATTTTTTTTTTGTGCTTTAATTGTTGTCTTGGATTTCCATGCATGAACAACCGTATCTACATCCATATATTGTGGTCCATCGTTGTTCGAAGTCCATTCTTTTGATGGGGCAAGGGAGATAGAAGAACGCGAACGGAGAAGAGAGCAAGAATATTGCGGAATAGCTCTCCCGTTACAATCAGTTGCTAAATGCAAAAATAGTCTAATAGAAAGCTTATGCTAAATATAACTAGAAACGAAGGCCAGCCTCATAGACTCTTATACATCTAAGTTAAAGTTCAATGTTCTAGAATGCTTTGAACATTTATGTTAGTCTTTGAACTTCATCTACCAATAGAATATGGATGTAACTGGCAAGGTATATGTGACATCATTACAATGTTTCTTATGTTGGTGACTCTAATACTTTTATTTGGAGATTATGTAATGATAAATGAAACTAGAATAGGCAACCTAGAGAGATCACTTAATGAGAAATTCCTTAGTTCCTAGAGACTAGATACATACCATTGAATTTTTTTAAAATGACGATGCTACAATAATACTAAGGATTCACAAAACCATGAATATTATTGACAACCTTTGAAATTAAACTACAAGAAGAAGCATTCATATATATTATTTTGATCAAGATACAACAATATTAAAATTTTGATATGCAGATTCAACATACTGGAGAATTAATGAAAAAAATGTTTCATGACAAGTTATTTGATGTTTTGTACCTTATAGAAATGTTTCTTTGTCCAACTTTCGTCTTTGGTTTGTCCTTCATTGAACTTCTAAATGTGACATACAAAGGAGAAGTGCATTGTAGTAACATGGATATGAATACTTTAATTTATATCATAATGCACTAGGAGTAATGGTCACACATGAGCTTTGACATGACAAGCTTGTTGAGGGTTTTGGCAACATACACAAACACATCCCTATATGTACGCACCAACAGATATGCCATTAGTGAGCCATTTGCCAAGAGGGTTTCCATAACCTCTCAAGGTGAACTTGTCTATACCAATGAAGGGCTGAACCCATGTTATCACCAGTAAACCTCCTAATACTTGAAATGCTGTTTTTGAAGATCAAGCGACCTCTATGTAAGAAGAGAAGTTTTCTACAAGCATTGAAATCAAGAGGACCTAAGAATTAAAAAGTTCTTATCACTTACCTCAAAACAAGAAACAAGCTTCAATGAGCATGTAACCAACAAACATCATTTAACAAAGTTGATGATGTCAAAAGAATATTCATTGACTCATGACTACCAAATAAGAAGCCTATTTACTTAGATAATAGTCTTCAAAAACCATTTGCCATTATAGCTTTCAAGAATCAAAAGGCTGAAAAGTTGGAAATGCCACATCAAACTATGGTTGGCAACTATACCACGAACTCTCTCGAGGAGAAAATAGCTCGGTTTGAGATGTTCTTGAAAGAAGTTCACATGCTATCATTCATGCAGGTGAACAACCAAGTGTTTCCCTTCTCTCTCTTATAGCCAACTTTCAAGCAAAACTCTTTTTCAATGATTGTATATAAAACTTTGGTCACTCCATTGTTTTCGCTTATGGGATAATTAGTAATTTTTGCCACATGACAAATTTTCACAGCTTCTACTCTGGGAACTTTCAAGGCAGTTAAGTAACCTTATTTTAAATGTCTCTTGTCCATGTCCATAAACATGTTTTGATTGCTACAATAGTACATTGCAACAATAACTTGTGAAACTATGACTTTGTATGAATTGAATATTGGTCTATTGAATGAGAGATGAATATACTAAAAGAAAGAAAAGGATAAACTTCTCCTCTGATCATATTTGGACAACCAGTATCATGTTCAAATTGAGTCGTAATGTTTAAGTAGTCAGTTTTTGATAGTGTCTGTCTTAATATCCAAATACTCAAGCGGCTAAATCCAAACACAGTTAGTATCCACTTGTGGTTGTTTTTTTTGCCTAGAAACAACATGACTCTGGGGTTATTGACAAAATACACATTGTCTATGCAATAGAAAGTATATTTAAAAATTCGCATATTGTATAACTCACCAAATTTTGTAAGTCTCTTGATAAATTGCATTTCATAGTAAGTCAGATACCAGTTACACCACATAGGGGAACATGAAAAACCCATAGGTATTCCGCGTTCTCGTTGTGAAAGATTTCAACTAGTTTTAGTCAAGTTTGGTCATAGTTTGATAAATTGCCTATTGCCAAATACACAATTGAGGCCAATTTTCATATTAGACTTAGAGTTTGACTTTTCAAAGTTATATTAGTCTAAAATCATTTGAATAAACACTTTTGAAAAGCGTGGGAAACTATAGAACACGAGTTTTGGAGAGATTCAATTTGAGTAGTAGATACATTGAATCTAGTCACAAAAATAGTAGGGTTTTCATACTATATATTGTACGCAATCGGATCATTTTTGGACAAACATACAATATTCAAAGAATTTATCTTGATCTACATATGCATATTGGTCAAATCATTCACCAATATATTACATATGTGATTAACAAAAATCAATATTGTTATTATATCACCTCGCTACAAACACTATTTTATCACATGCAAACTATGATTAGTTATTTTTCTCAAATTGTTTGGATAAATATACGAAATTCAAAAAACCTTAACGGATCTACATATGCATATTGGTCAGATCATTCGCCTATATATTACATACATGATTAACAAAAAACCAATATAGTTATTATATCACTTTCTACAAACACTATTTTTATCAAATTGTACATTTTCATGCTTTCATTTCTTGTATATTGCAATTGCCAAAAAAAATTCATAAAATGCGTGTGACATGCCATGTAACACGCCACAATTTTCTTGTTTTTTTTATAAGTTTTGTGTTAGGTTTAAAAAAAAGGTTTTTGCAAGCATTGGTTCCCATTAGAAGGCTATCGCAACAAATGCTCGACAAGAAATAACTATTCAAGCTAAACCTACCACCAAAGTAATGTGGCTGCACATGGTCCTTATCATAGATATGCTTAGACTTTACATCTATAGGGAGGTGACTTCTTTAGCCTTGAAATCACTTTTCAAATTTTTACAAAGGAAATGGTGGTGCCTCCCAGAACGTAATCTGTGGGGCAAATTTTTTTATGACAAATTTTCTTTACAGGCACCTTTCGCGTATGCGGAAGGTGCGTGTAAAAAAAAAATTACCAAAAAAAACAGAAAAAAAAAATGTGAGAAATGAATTCACACAGTTCCGCTAAAGGAAGGATGTTGCGCTCTCGGGAAGAGAAAATGAATTCACACGGCGGAAGGGCCGGGCGGGGAGGGATGCTGCACCCTTGGGCCTCCGCCCTCGAGCGCATCACCTTCCTGGGCGGAAGGGCCTCGGAGCCGGCCATTCCCTCCCCCTTTGTATTATGAAAGGAGCCGGGCAAAGGCCAGTCTGCTCAGTAAGGATTTCCAGAATTTTTTTAGGCGAGGCCCGAAGGGGCCGAGCCTAAATTTTTTTGGAAATCCGAACTGGACAGAATGGCCTTTGCTTGTGTAATGGATTTTTGGATCCTTTTTAAACCAATCCTTTGCTGCCACGTGGCAGGCGCAAGCAGAATCAACACTAAATTTTTTTGAGACCAATCCGATGCTGCCACGTGGTAGACGCAGGCAAAATCTGCACTAAATTTAAAAAAAAAAAACAGGTGACTATTCTGCTTTTTAATCTGTTCAAAAATGGGCAGAATAGTCACCAAAAATCCATTACGTATAGCTAAAAGATTGTACTCTATATTTTCTGAAAATATAATAACTACTTATTGTTTTGTAAAAGTAGAAAAAAGAAAAAAAAGAAGTGATGCTGAGAGGCTGAGCTCTACTCGAAAAGGAGTGAAAGATGGCTTCGCACAAAACAACTATAATTGCTAGCTGAACTAGGATCTACTCGTCTGATGATAAAGGACGAAGAGAGCAATGCACTTCGTTGAAAACTCGAAGTGCTAATAATTTATGAAACAACATGCCATGCTCCTCTTATTTCTATCTCCTCCTCCCATGCCTTCGCTTGCCTTGCTTATGGGACATATCTAAGGAAGCGGATGGTGGACACGAACACGCGTCCGCGTCCGAACGTGGACGCGCTAGGGGTGCGTCCGCGTCCGGACGAGTCCGATTTTTTTTTTGATTTTTAAAAAAAAAATTAGACTTGAAAAAAAAATATGAGTCCAGGGGTGCATCCGGAACCCGGACCAGTCAGGTTTTTTTTTTTTTTTTTTTTTTTTTAAATTTCGATTATTTATAGAAAAAAAATGGACGCGTCAGACCCCGCGTCCGGGGGTTGGACGCGTCCGGGTCCGAACGCCGGACGCGGACGCGGGCATTCCGGCCCGGACCCTCATGTCTGGTCCGACTCCGACATATATATATATTCCTTCTTCCATACACATATTATTCATGCCAGGTTGATATGGCACTTGCCTTTGTTGTGCACATAATAATATCAGCAGCAATTAAAAAGCTTGGAGCAACGTACAATTCTACTTTGCTCAATGATGTATGCATCTGGGTAATCTCATCTTTTCCTTTGCAGCTCTTCTAATTTATTCCATTCATTTCAATTTTCAACCCTAAACACCCAATTTGAATAAGGATAGCCGGGTGAAAGGGAAGAATTTAGCACTGTGATAGACTTTTGCCAATGCCACAAAGGGATTGTTGGTGGAAAATCCAAACGTATTGATCATTATACAGATAAAATCCACTTAGCAAAAATTGATCCAAATGTAGTGAGGTTTTAAAAAAGGAGACCAAAAGAGAGTAAATGTCATATCAAGGAAAAACAACCCTCACTCACTCTTGGATATGTGGAAATGAACGAAAGTGATGAAGAAAAAACACATTGAGAAAGAAATACCTATCCTTGCTTTTGCTACAGAATAAGGCCCCAAATAAATTAGTCATTGAAAAGAAATCAGTCTCTTATCTGTTAAAATATCTCTTGAACATCAGCATCTCACAATAAGGACTCCACATATCAAACTGAAGAGATGTTGACACACGCTTCAAACACAATACATGCAAGCAAAGAAGTTATTTGGCTCAGAAAGATTCCTTTCAGATATCCATCCCCAGGGTTTCATCCTGCTGTCCCCAATCTCACTCCCATTGGCCGGACAAGTGCACCCCGAGTTTGTAAGATCAACAGAAAAGGTACAAGTAGCAGGAACTCACCCTCACCCAGTGAAGGATCGGCCGAGCAAAGCCAGGCAGACCTGTTCATTACCAAGATACCTGGTGGTTATAGTGCTAAAAAATGCGAGTGCATCTTATAAGGATTCCATACTCCAAGGATGCCACAACAATGAGGCGAATGAATGTGAGAGATAACAGACATTAGGCAACAAATACATTACACTCGCGTAAAACAGCAAGTTATAACCTTGGCTGGCTACAGGAGGCTGTGCAAGAGCAAGGCAAGCAGCAGACGCCCATAAACAGAGAACCCAACAAAACCCAGGGACTTGTTGAGGGGCGAGCTCTGCTTGGAAAGAAAGGATCTATCTACGGATTGATTGAAGGTGCAAGTAAGAAAACTGACAAAAGAACATCATAAAGATGAACGAGATGAAGAGAAAATCGTAGGAAGGTTCTACCTTTGCTGCTGCATACCATTTAGCTGCATCCCTGTACAGGATTGATTGAGCTTGCTTAAATAAAAACATACCACGGTATTGATCATAGGATCTGTGTCCATGAGCACAATAGCATAGCATACTATTAATACATGGCTGGCTTCATCCATCCTGCTACGTCTGCACCTGCAAAGCTGTGCTTATTATTTATTATTCTGCTCCCCCGCGACTGACTGGCTGATTGATTGATTGCTTAACAAGTACAAAGAAAAATAATGAAACAATCTTGTTTGTTTGGTTGCTGTGATTGACGATTGACGGATCAATTTGTTGCTTATTGGATTTGAATTTTGGATTTTGATCAATTGATTGGTAAAAGGGGAGAAGGGGGAGGGGGCCGCGCGAACGCGAGCCCCCGCTACCACAAATTATGACGTGCACTCTCCCCGTAGGGAGATGCTAGGGCGCGCCCGGGCCGGAGTGCAATGGCGCAGACAGCCCTAGGCCATCGGCCTTCTGGATCACCGATTGACCCCACCCAGGTAAGTATAAAGCGCCTCGCCCTGCCCCTCATATTTCTATCTCCTCCTCCCATGCTTTCGTTTGCCTTTGCTTATGGGACAAATATTTTTCTTCGTTTTTTGATTTTCAACCTACATATATTTTGGAAATTGGTCAATGATGGGTTCTTGGAGTCCATCAACATGTTGTTGTTGCAATTCTTACTCCATTCAATTCAACCCATCTTCTAATCTAGAGAGTGATAATGTACTATACAACCTATTGATGGCCGGGCACATGTTATTTTGCCCGAAGAGGACTGTAAAAAACTATAGGCGAGGCCGAGGCCGCCCAATGGGTTCCATAACATAATAACATTACATATGGCTTAATAACAACATGACAATTATGAAACGAGATAGGCATCTAGATCTTCCAATGACCATTACAGAAGCAAAATTGGTACATGAAATAATATGAAACAGGTGCATGGATTTTTCAATGACCATTACAAAAGCACTTTTACGTAGCCTGCCCAATCACCTCTCCTATGATGCCCACAACAAAATAATATGTTATGCTCATGAAGTGTAGTCAATTACTTTACTATTATCACTTTTGCAAAGGCTTGATTTGTTGTTTGCAACTCATGAAGCTATCAGTGTATATTCACAATATCCCCTTAACATCATACCACCATAGCCTCAAATGACCCTACCTAAGCTACATTAACCATGGACGTTGCATGTTATTTATTGATTGTAGCCTATTAAAGTTTACCATTGAGAGTGCTTAGAGCTCCAAAAGTGCCAACGTGCAAAGATAGACAAACTCCCAATTTTAGTGGTAGTGATTTTTCTCCTCTTTGTTGTTGTTGTTGTGAAGTGGTGATTCATGTTAAACACTTGGTATACAAAACAAAAGTTTAAATTTAAAGGAAATTAAATCTTTGGGTATCTAGTATCTACCACAATTGGAGCTTTTTCTTGTGTAGTTCAAATCTTATGTGAATCTAAATTTTCCAGCAAGAGTACTTTCATTTTAGGGATCATTAATGATGGAATTGTCTTTTGAAGCTGTCCCTGAAGTTAGAGCCAAGAATTCCAAGAATTGGGCTTGTAGAAGGTCAAAAAAGACCAAAAAATAGCTTATTTTTGTGATTTTTGAGAGATGGATTGATCCCAATCCATAAGGAGATCATTCTGGAAATTTTTACAACATGATTAGTATTTCTTTTTACCTTCCCAAAAAGCTATTAGACCTGTAAATTGATGGTCGGTGGCTTATGCTTCATCTCCATCAAGTTTGAAGCTATTTTGGCTTCTACAAACCAAGAAATCTTCGTTCTCAGCCTATACTACTTCTTAGGATCTGTATGAATGCTTCACGGAAGTCTAATAGACCATTTAAGACTGTTGGTAGCATCACTTTTGGGCTTGGGGAGGTGTTTGCATGTTTTTGCATGATATGGCCTTGAGGAAGTGCGCCTCTACTACAGATTTTCAGACGTTTTGTTCTCACACGTGTGAAGCCTAGGTGGCAAGCATCTCGGTCACTTGGTCTCCCTCCGTACTGTGCTTTACAGCGCCTAATTTGGTGCACTGTAGCCAAAGTTATGGTCGTTTGAAATTTTGGCAATTTTGTGAGCAAAATTGGCAAAATCCGTAATTATTCTAATTGCATGCTAGTTTTTTCCCTGATTTGTGGGACTGTGCTTGCATAGATTGATTGCATGTGGATTCGGAGAGTGTTTCTGACATGCATGAGGGATTTACAGTCGATTTGAGTGGTCATACGCATGTGCTTTGATGGTTAGGGTCACAAATCAGGGATATTGGTTGACAAATTCCATAAAACTGAAGTTTACGTAAAAAATTCCATTATGATGTTTACTGACTGATGTAGTGTGCTTCACATGTCTGTCTGACATTGGTTTGCTGACATTAAGAATCGAACAATATTTCAGTTTTTCGATTTTGATTGTGTTTTGTACTAACAGTATTTTTGTCAGAATTTTTTGAATTACGTAAAATGAACCAATAATCGAGTTTTTCCGAAAAATCAAAATTTTGGCCTTTTTTTCGTTATCTATGGAATGAGTTTAGATTAGTGAATTGACTACACTGAGTTTTTTCAATTAGAAATAGTCACAATGTTTTCACTAGAGCTAAATTATTTCCCGGTTATAGATAATTTAAAATTGACAAAAGGAATAAAAAAAAAAACATTGTACTCGGATACATGGAATTTGTTGACAGTTTTTAATGTGTGACATTTTAACTTTTGGAGTAAAGTACTCCCAGGTTGAAAGTTAAAATTGAATTTTTTTCCTTTTCTGTTGAATTTCAAGTTTGGTTAAAATTTGAAATCGGTTCCTTGTCTGATATATTTCTAATTGATACTAATAATTAGAAATGGGTCAAGTGAACGTTTGTGCAAGATACTCGTCAAAATTGAATTCAAAACTGTCAAACAATATGAAATGGCCAGATAGAATGAGTGGTGACAAAACTCTTTATCCGGGTAGTGAAATCTTGTTGGATATAGTTTAAGAGTTACTGAAATCCTACTAGTAGGCTTTCCATTTATGTAATTTCATATTCTAAGGTTTTAATAGTTTTTGTTAATAATGACTTAGTAATGCCAAACCGGTCAATAAAAAGAAAAAACAATCCAATTTTATTGGAAATATTATAATTGATAGGAACTTATCAAAAGTAAAAAACTGATTTTATTTCCTGGTTAAATCCTATGGTGAATTGTATGCAAAAGATCAGACTAGTACTGTTTTTCATAGTAGTGGATGATTTTTGTTTATCATATAGGATGGAAATGAAATTGTTTGAGACTTTTTTCTACAATAATTCACTTTCTACATTTACTAATGTCTTTACATTTCTTAGTACCTTAGCTGAAATAGATTTTCAAGAGACTGAAAATCCTAAGGGGGGAAGAAGAGTGGACATCAGAGGTAGTAAGTGTGATCGGGAAATGTATTTCACAGTTAAGATTTTGGTAATCCCTGGAAATAATTGCTTAATATTGGATATTAATTTCATGGATTGATTTCATTTAGTTAAATTCATAATTGATATCTTTGTAACCAATTGAGTTTTCCACAGTTTTGGATGTCAATTGTGATGTTAGAAGTGGGATCTAATACATGGATTACATTGGATCTATTAGTTGACAAAAGCTTGTCCCTAGAGTTGAGGCTCTTGGATCAGTAGGGATTTGAAGCTTATCACTAACCTGGAAGGATCGGAATGTAAGGTTGAACCATGTTAATTCTTCTGTTTAAATCACAGGGTTTAGTATGGATCTGTTATATCCATCTGAAGGGCATGCCAGTCATCCAAATGAATGGATTTTCCAGTTTTTGAGAACAAGAGATAATATCCTATATGGACTATAGGGGGACAACTAGATGATCAGTGGATCTCTAGAATATCAGATAAGACGGTTAAGGATTTTCTGGAAGAAAGCGCTGGTGGTATGGGACATCAGTAATTTTGGAAAGGAAATTCTAGGACTATAAAGATCTGATTAGCAATGGAGTATTTTAGAACCTAGTCGCGATATGGGAGAAAGAAGACCATTAATTAACTATTGGGGTATTTTGGAAAATTTTGAGGTTTAATACGGATCCTAATAAGGTGCCTCTTAATATATAAAATTAAAAACCCTTAAATCTATTTCTTAATTAATCCTTTATTCCTTAGTAATTTTTCGAATATTAGACATCAGACTGGTTTATATGATTCTTTCCAGCATGAAGTTATTTTTCTGAAAGACTATAATATCATATGAATTACTACTTGTGTGAATAGACTTGGAATTCAGATAAATTCTAAGATCAAAGTGTTTCAATTTCTTAAACCTAGAATATCTCTGTTGCATAAATAGATTTCATTGCAATGACAAATACTATCACTCGGGTTGAAAATATTTGAAGGAAGAGTTTTAATTGTAATAGATTGGATCCTTTTCTAAGGAAGACACTTATTACTGACTTTTCTTTAATTTAGGTATTTTCATATATCATCTTTCCAGTTAACTTTTATAGAAATTGATAATTTTCTTAAAAGGAGGGATAAAGTGATGGGATAAAATCCTATCTAGAGATTTGTTGGTTGCATAGTTTCGGAAGAGAACCAGCTATGGTATAGAAATGAGATTGTTCTGAAAGTAATTTTGGATAGATTCAGAGTAAGATACCTAATTGGAACTTTTCAAATAAGAGAAATTCTCTAGGGATTGTGTGGAACAATCTTGGACTAGAACTAGTTTGAAATCTGAATATTATCTATAAGTAGTACAGAGAAAGGTCAAAAGTTACTATTTTCATTTTAATTGGAATATGAGTAAGTTTGATCAGAAGTTAAGTTTGGAATGTATTAGATCAACCTAATCTTAGCGGAGTACTAGGATCTGGGAAGGGTTGATTGAGTGAAAGAAATTATGTTATTAGAGGTAAGTTGGATTGGAAAATTGCTGAGAGTGAATGTTATTCGTCTCAGAGATTTCTCGGATATGTTATTTACTCATGAGAAACAAAAATTATTTTATAGCTAAGTTACAAGATTCTCAGTGAGATATGTAAGTAGCATATATGGATTTTGGAGGAATCTGACAGATATGAATGTGTTTATGTACTAGGTCATAATGAGATTATTCACATATGTGCATGATTAATCTTGTATGGATCTACTATGTATTCCTAGTTACTAGGTGTAGGTGGCTCTAATCTTTGATACCACTCTTTTGGAAATGACCACAAGGAGTCTAGGCCGCTGCGGAAGAAGGTCATCGTCCCAAACAGAGGAAAAACAATAGATAGACAGTAAAAATTGATAACATAAAAGGATTTGGATTACTTAGAGAACAGAATGATAGAGCAGTTCTGATATGTGTTGATAATGAATATCAATGTAGGTGTCGTAGACAACCATAAAGAATTGTTAATAGATTAGGCGTCTATGATAGCCATGCAATTATGCGTGAGTATTTTTACCATTCTACTATAGGATCTCTTATGTACGGTACCAGGCCAGACATAGCTTTTGCAGTCAACTCTCTAAGTCAGTTTATGACTAATCATTAACACATTAGAAGGCTTTTATCAGAGTCATGAGATATCTTCGAGCTGCTATGGATTTTTGCATTTGTTATGGAGCAGTTGGCAATGACAAACTCAATTTACTCAGTGGTTACACAGATGCAAGTTGGGCAGGAGATGTAGACACTCGTAAATCCACTTTCGGATTTACATTCTTCCTCAACAATGGTCCAATTTCCTGGAACAGTTGCAAGCAATCTTCAATAGCTCTATCTTCCATTGAATCAGAGTATATCGCAGCCTCTCAAGCTACAAATGAAGCAATTTGATTGAGAAACTTTCTCTCAGATATCGGTCTGAATCAATATGCTTCGACGACATTATTTTGTGATAATCAAAGTGCCATCGCTTTATCAGCCAATCCTAGATTTCATTCTAGGAGTAAGCGCCTTGAATTGAAGTATCATTTCATCAGAAGCAAAGTTCTCAACGAAGAGGTCAGATTGTACTACTGTAGAACGCAAGATATGACAACAAATATTTTTACCAAAGCATTAAGTTTGGATACACACAGAAGATTCTATGTAGAACTAAGTTTGAAGGTCAAGGCATTTAGGGATTCAGATTAAGGGGGAGTGTTGGATTATTCTCTTTCTTACTAATCGACTAATCGGTTTTAATCTTCATCCATTGTTAATCCAATTCTGCGGATTTTTCTGTGTCTTTACATAGTCTGCAGAATTACAAGTGTTTTTACACAATTTGTAGAAATACAAGGAGTTTGACAACAGTGTCGCATTTTTCGTCTGTCAAGAATTACGAGTAAAATTACAACGTCGCATTTTAGCGACACTGTTGCCTGTCAGGAATCTCGTGTAAAAATGCAGTGTCACCTTTTTCGCATTTTTCACTTGACAGGAATTGCGAGTAATTATGCAGAGTCACATGTTTTGCATTTTTCTAAGTGCCTCAAATGTTAAGGAAATGAATCTGACAAAGTGTGGGCCTACCCTAATATGAAGGAAATGCATTTGTAGGGCATTGTCGAGTTTTTCGCAAAAAGCCGACACTGTCGCATTTTTGTGACAGTGTCGCTTGTGGCCGTTTTGGTTCATTTCTGCATAGTGACAGTTCTAGTTCATTTATGCAGACAGACTGTTTACGGCCAATTTCCACCGCTTATCAACAATCAATGACAAGGAATCGGATGAATGCTAGCGGACACCAGCCAACTGGCAATCGCAATTGACAACCTAATTGTTTAGTATGTATATAGCTATTCATATTCATACATTTTATCATCATCAAATGATCAAGGAGATCAAGTTCAGCAAGTATTGTAGTTAGCTCTCTATCAAGATTTCAAGCTTGAACTCTCTTGAGCATTCTAGCTCAGTCTTTTAGAGATTTATTTTAGAGTTGCTATTGCGCTATTGCTTATTAGCAGAACTGTCTATTATTAGACTTATTCTCAGTTTCTTAGAGACAACTTAGAGTGCGCAATTTCTATCCGCTATTGTCTTGTGCTCATTAGCATCTGATTTTGTTATCCGAATCGATACTATCTTCTTATTGCGTTCAGTATATGTCAGAATGCATGCATCTTTGTATTGTTTTTGTAACTGATAGAAATTGTCTGAGAATTCAATATTTCATGTTTGGCTACGTAATCACTTAGTATCTAGCGATTTCAAAGTTAGTTGCTAAAGATTGGACGTGATTTCCATCACTACTGCTTTGTTCAATTTTTGATAGGCATAGTCATGCACTTGAAATATGAAGTTTCAGCTGATATTATTTATCTTTTGACAAGTTGTTCGATCCTATCGAGTCAAAGATATTCACTAGCCGAGATGTCATCTTCATCGAAGATCAGTTTCAAGACCTCAAAGGAAAATGCATTCCCCATGTAGCCGACCTGTCATATTCTCCTGACATATTGAACTTTCCAGTTCCTCAGTTGACTATTCCCATTGAAGGTCCAAGCTTTTCTACTTTTGATGAACAACAAATCAACAGTGAATCAGAAGATGATGATGTTGCATTCAGCAACTACAGTATGATGGAAATGATCGACTTCCTCTATTACCCAGAAGATCTTCAAGAGTAAGCAGACCACCTGTGAGGTATATAAATGAGTCTGCAGTCTACCTTGTTCAAGAACCGACATCTGTCAGCCTGATTTAGATCTCTGGAAAGAAGCTATGGATAAAGAGTATTTATCTCTTATCAAGAACCAGACATGGACAATTGTCGAATTACCTGCTAGCAGAAACGTAGCTGATTGCAAATGGATTTCCAAAGTCAAGTACAATGCAGATGGAAGCATCAACAAGAGAAAGGCACGACTTGTCGCGGGAGGATTTTCTCAGGTATACAACATCGATTACATTGAGACCTCCAGTACAATAGTCAAGCATTCTTCTATTCAACTTTTGTTATCATTTGCCGCTGTAGCAAATTTGGAAATACATCAAATGGATGTACAAACAACATATCTCAATAGAGTTATCGAAGAAGACATTTACATGGTGCAACCCAAAGGTTATATTATCGAGGGTGAACACAATAAGTTCAAAGGTGCCCTAATATGCTCAGATCCCAGCTTGAAATGTATAAATACATGATGGGACCTCCGTCAAATTATCAAGAAAAATTGAGTTTTTCCACTTCTATCATCATTGTCTTTTGGTGGTGAGTTCTAGCTATTGGATGTGAGAGTTATTATGAATTAATTGCTTGGTTTGGAAGGTATTGAACCTGTTTACAGTCTGAGAAGCTTTTTGTACTTTACTTTGGTTCATTTGATCAAATCTATGTGTCTAATGTGGAGCTAAATGCCAAATTTGCTAGTTTTGGTAACTAGTCTTGATTCTAGCTCATATTTTGACTAAGCTAGATCCATCCAAAGAGTTCAAGATGGTAGATCACGGGCTTTTGCACTTCATTTTGGGTATGGAAGTACTTAGATCTTTAGATTATGTCTTCATTTGTCAATCTAAGTATGCCATTTCATTACTCAATAAATTTAACATGCATGGATGCAAGCATGTAGAGACTCCTATGGAGCATGATGTAAAAGTAACCAATAAAGAGGATGAAAGATCCTTCAAGGACATCACTCTTTATAGGCAACTTATTGACTCCTTAATGTGGATAACCATAACAAGACCTGATCTTTGCTATAGTGTTTGCAAGCTTAGTCAAAATATGCAAGATCCATTAGTTATCCTTTGGAAATGTGCCAAAAGAATATTGAGATACATCTCGGGCACACTAGATTTTGGGATCCTTTATAGAGGTGAATCCATTAACTTGCATGCTTTTAGTGATTCAGATTTTGCAAGGGAAAAGAAGGATAGAAAGTCAACAAGTGCCTTTGCAACTTTCATTGGAGAAGGTGTGGTTTCTTCGCTATCAAAGAACCAAGAAACAATATCTCTTTCGTCAACTGAGGCCGAGTACAAGGCTCTAACAACCACAACCAAGGAAGTTCTATGGATCAAGAGCTTGCTTGAGGAGCTCAAAGTGATCAAATCAGGTGTCATTCCACTCATCTACAATGAAAAACAACATCTCAGTCAAACACTTAGCATCCAATCCAATCTACCATGCAAGGAGCAAACACATAGAGATTGCTCACCACTTTGTAAGAGAAAAGGTCCAAGCTAAGGAGGTCTCATTGGAGCATGTTTCAAGTGAAGAATGCATAGCCGATATATTGACAAAGCCGCTTCAAAAGAATGTTTATTTTGAAGCTTAGATCAGCCCTTGGCTTAATTAGTAAAGTTATGTTATCATCTAGCTAGATTGTGAGGCTCACAATTCTAGCTTGACTAATTTTGGTCACATGCTGTTAACAACTGTGCTAACACAGAGAAAATAAAAAAATAATAAAACTCTGTGGCATGTGTTTTGTAAGACCACGTATGAGTATCTGTCAATAAACTTCAAGCCATGGCATGTGTTTTGTAAGTCCATGAGTAGAAGCTTAAATAATAATAAAATAGCTTAAACTTAGGAAACTTAAGATTAGAAATATTTCATCTTAAGTTGTCCTAAGTTAAGAAAATTGAAGTTCTAAATCCTAAGTTAGAAGTTCTAGAAAGGCTAGGAACAGATTAGTCCCATAAGTTAGTAGACACTTATGGAAGACCCTCCTTGCCATAAAAGGAGAGGTATTTGCATTGTAAATAGCACTTTTGAGATTAAGATATCTTGCTCTCTATTTTGGAGAATTATCATTCTATTTCATCTGTGTTCCCTTTGGAAAGGTGCATAGCTTGAGGGAAGGTGCTCGGGCCTCCTCTTGCCTCCTTTTCATCGGTTTTATTGTGGCATGTTCATTATTGCTTATTTGTTTAGTATTAGCTGCAATCTCATTTTATTACCCTTCGGGTGTTAATCTAGGATTAGTCTAGTCACCTTGCTAGTTGTGTAAGCCTTACCAAGGATTTTCATTGTTGTTACTTTTATTTCCGTTTCAGGCACTAGTTGGGTAAGCCTTAGTACTCTCATTCCTTCATATTTCTGTTGAAGCTTTTGTAGAAACTTAAAAAGTGGACAAATCTCTACATCCCTATACTACACCCGTAAGTAGATCTAGCCACCGCACTCACTAGAAATACTTTCAACATTGGTGCCATTGTCGCTTTTTAAGTATTTTTCTACCTAGCTTCTTCTCCTTTCTTTCTTTTATTTCTTGCTTCCGGGTTGTATGTTTGCTTGTGTGCTTATCTCTATCTACCAACAAAAAGCACGCGTCGTCTCTCCAGGTCTTACACGAGCTGCGGAGCAACTTCTCAAACCGAGGGGAAGCAACAAAAAAGTCAACTTGGGCATTTTCTTCAAAAGAAGTGACCTAAGTGACATTTTTCACAACTAAACAGGTATATCAGAATTTGCCAATCTGTCTGCAGCCCTAACAGACCCTGATCTTTCATTTTATCACCTCCACGAATTTTGACCACAATCAGATTTTGAGAAAACAGCCTGTTATACCTTCAAAATCCCTTATTTCTCATCAAAATCTTTGTCTTAGAATTCACCGACTTCACTGAGGCTAGATCTCATTAAGATCAGTCCTTCAGCAGCTCCGCAAATTCTATCTCATAGATTTTACCCGTTTACTGACTGAACATCACATCTTTCTCTATATTCCCTATCTGCCAGTCAAACCTCTCTGTTAGAATTCGCCATCAAGCCTAAGAATTCGCCCTCACAGAGCACGATTTTCCTATACTATCTGCAAATTCTGAATCGCCAAATTTTTTCAAAAAATCTAAAAAAATCACTATTTTGACATTCAGAATACTTGTTTAGAATTCGCGAGTATTACAGTTAGATTTATCTGTCTCTCCACGATTTCTCAACCTGTCCGCGAATTCTATAACAATCAGAAAGACCAGCTTTTGTCCTACACTATCCAGTCTGCAAGCAAACTGCTCTTTTTGTCAAGTACAATCCTGCCCTGCTCCTCTGTATTCTACATCATGTCTCGTGACTATGCTGAATCTTCTAATCCGACTCCTCCACGAATGGAACGAATAATTCCACGTATCGATGCACCAAAGTACGATGGCAAATCTGACCCAGTCCGATTTCTCCAAGACTTTGATAATGCATGCCGTTTATGGATAAACTCACTGTCGATTTCCAAACCGCCATGAAACAAATTGCTGAGAAATCCTTTCCAGCAAGAGAAAATGTCTGGTGTCCAATCTGCTCACAACATCACAATGCTAATGAATGTCCTCAACTGCGAAATCATTTCCCAGCAGCCACCAGACCCACCGTTTATCGAGCTTACCGCCCCTACCCGCCACAACAACTTGTGCCACGACCAGGGGTTTACCAACCACGACCACCTGCACCAAATTAATATCCATCCCCACGTCAACAGTTTGTTGTTAACCAACCTGCCCCACAAAACGCTGTCCATTATCTTGATCCGAATACCATCGATCCGGCCACCTACTATGTGGAAGACAATACTAAACCACACGTCATAAAAAAAATGTTTGCCTCTAGATATCTTCAACTCCAAACCCTTCAAGGCGATGTCCTTGACACTGTGGTCAATGGGAGTCGACTGAGAAAGTACAACGAACCCTGCTTTTATCTTGATATGTATAAGCTTCTTTTTCTCTACTATTTATTTTTTCTTCTTCTCCCTTTTTATTATTTGTATGCCATTTTGACACCATTTTTTGCTGTGATTTGTTGTTCCACCCGTCAAGATACTATCAGATCAATCTTCTCTGAGAAAACCACAAAAGTCATTAGTTTCAGACAAAATGTTTTCACATCGTCTCAGATAGAATTCGCCTGAACCCTTTCTTATAGAGAACGATTCATTTTTGGCCTCTACGAATTTTGTCTTAGAAGAAAAATGTCAAAAAATTAAAAAAATGAGTCTCCTTCATCAGATGTCCATGATCATAATTCGCAGACAATTTGCGGGAGCTCAAATTGATCTTCACGATTTCTCTATTACCTCCGCAAATTCTGATCAGATACATTTTTGCACTATCAGACATTTTCTCTCTTTTGGCCACAAAAATCACTTACATGAATGATGCCTCAAAATTCGCGACCATCATTACCAAATCGTGGACACTGAGGACAAATTCTGGGTAAAGTTGCAAATTCCTGCCCAAAAAATTTCTATATATAGGTCTCCACCCTTTCTCCACGAGTTCATTTTAGATTGCTGCTCTCGAGTTCATGCCAAATTTTCTCAAAATTTTCAAAATTCTCAGAGCAATCTAAAATCACTGCTGCCATGGCTTCCTGTGATTCCTCATTGAGCTTGCACCACTGTAAACCCCCTCGTCCTTATTCAGGGAATATAATCATGATCTCTCTTAAGAATTACACCGAGCAGCTCACACTGGCCAAGGATATCCTCACCAACCTTGGTTTTGATCTAACACTTTTTCGGGACCAGCAGAGCGAGAGCCTCATTCGAGCAGCTTACTTGACCTATTCGGATGAGTTCCAAACTTTTCGGCTTACAACCAAGACTGGCAGTTATTCTATTATCAACGTCTCTCCGACGGATCTTCAGAGTGTCGGCTTTCCTAATCTTGGAGAGACAATCCATGGCAAGAGCACTAGTTATGATGCCAAGTACTTCACCAAGTTTCTAACAGACGACGGCAAAACCATTGCCCAAACCAACGACGGGATCGCTATCCGACTCATCACAGATCCCCATCTACGGGCCGCCTCAGAGATCATCGTCACCATGGTTGCAGTACATACCACCAAGATGGATCGCATCCCACCGAGTGATCTCTTTTCTCTAACCATCACCATGGACGACCCCACTCAAAATTATAAGTGGGCTAAAAAGTTAGCGGAGAAGCTGTGCGGAGCCTTGAAAGCCTGCAAATCAACTCCCAAATGTGGGTATCTCCTCCACATGTTGGTCACCAAGCAATTGGGGTCTAAGGAGCTGGATGCTGTTTATCCAAGCACAAAAAGACAAGCCACCCCCCAACCGACAACAGAACCAGTCTCACCAGCCCCACCTACTAAGAAGCAGAAAGGAAAGGCAGTCAGTACTGAAGCAGATGTCCCACAAGACATTCTATCCAACGACATCGGAGTAGAATATGCTGAATCCGGAGGGAGCCTTAGACCATCTCAGGTCCCAAAGGAGGTCCTAGAGCAGCAGGCGGCCTTACTTCACCAGGCCCAACAATGTCGAAAAGCAATAGCAGTAGCAGCAGCAGGCAGCTTCGGAACGGCAAGCACTTTTGGCTCTGATCCTATGGACGTGACTCCGTCCACATAGATAATCTCCTCTCCATCACTTGCTCTCACAATCCCACCACCACCCCCACCATTTACTGTCACCTCCACACCCTCATTAACTCTCAACACGGGCTTCCCTTCCACACTTTCACAAAAGCCCTCGACTATACAAATCTCCACCCTACTTGACTCCACAGTCAACGTAGATGATTTTGCCTTACAATTACTAACTGCACTCCCATCAACCACTGTCACCACTAACCCAATCTCACAATCTCCGTGACCTAGTCTCTCCCCACCCCTCAATCCACAATCACCCCTCTCTGCCTTTCCTACACCTCCGTCTAGCCCTGCTCCTAATTTTCTACCATTTAACCCCATGCCGTATCCTACGCAACCTCCCTAACATTGGTCCTTGGGAGCAGCTACCCCTTACAGCCCAAAAAGCGGTATGGTTGGTGAATGATCTCCAATACAATATATTCGGCACCCTAGGGGGACAACACACTATGCGGCAATTCGACGATGGTGCTATGGCAGGCCTTCAGAAAAAAAAAAAAAAAAAAAAAAAAAAAAAAAAAAAAAAAAAAAAAAAAAAGCAAGGCTGTAGGAGGAAACCAAACAACAACACCTGCAGATCCAAAATCTCACGAATTACAATCAACAACAGCAGCAGATGCTAATCCATCTCCAGAACCAGCTCCCACTGAAGGTATCCAACATGCAGCAAACCAATGATACCCTCAAAGCCGAGAAGGATGAGGCTGTAACAGATTCACAAGTAGCACATTCCGCTATGAAGAAACAGTTGAAAATGGTGGACTTCAACGACTTCGCACCACCAACTATCCCTGAGGGAACTGCCATTCCAGTGGTGGCCTATCAAATGCTATCCCAAAGGCTAAAAGCCACGACGGAGCAACACGCAAAATTACAACAATCATACATTGCTTCTGTCGAGGCCCTAAACCAGCACCTAGCCACCCTAGAAGAACGCTTAAAGGCTGATGCCGAGTCAACACCGTCGGTTCATGCAGAGCATGCCCAATTTCATGATTTGGGGCACCACTTTGATGGACCTGATGGTGGAGATGGCGCAGGATTTCAACAGCCTCCTCCTGCAACTCAAGGCTCCGCATTTCAAAGCCAACCCCTGGGGCAAGGAGCTCAAACACCAACCAATCCAATGGGCTCTGGGGGTACCAGCTCCCAACATTTTCTTTTCCCTTCCACCGCTTCTAACCCCCTCGACACCACTAACCCCACCTTCATTCCACGACACTTTTCACTTGAATCACAACGCATTGCAGAAGCTAACCCCTCGCCTCCTCTATCTCCTGATCTCGATCCACAAACCGCACACGAGATTGCCTCTGAAGCCCCCACCATCCGGCACAGAATCACGCCCACAGAACCAAGCAAGGAGTTGCGCGTCTCTCAGGAGTTTGCAAAGAAGTACCCAACAACGAAAGAGCAAGGTGGCTTCATAATGTCAGATTTGGACCAGTGTCAGACACATAAAACAGCAGTTAAACTCCTGGATCCACAACCTCTCTGGCGCCATCAGCTCTTCCTGCAAAGTAAGACCTCGATGGCACGGTATCTCAAAGCTCCCTCCTACATGCGCACCAATCCTTATTACTATCATCAATAAACTCTTGCGCATGCAAGATGACCATATCAACGTTGCAAGGCTCTATTATCGCACTGCACTTACTTCTGCCTTGCACGTTGATATGGTGGAGCTATGGAAAACCCATAACTTTCTCCAGGGTATGCTCCATTATTACAAACCCATGCCCTTCCTGAACAAATTACGGTGACAAATTATGGAGGGCATTGGGATGACCATCTACCACTCTCGACAACAACAGTCTCGCCTCCAAGAAGCACAAAAAATCCAGGACGAAAAGGCGTCGATTGGTGTAGGACCACCAATCCAATAAGGAGGGGGATAATATTAGCAATTGTGCTAACACAGAGAAAATAAAAAAATAATAAAACTCCGTGGCATGTGTCTTGTAAGACTACGTATGAGTATCTCTCAATAAACTTCAAGCCATGGCATGTGTTTTGTAAGTCCATGAGTAGAAGCTTAAATAATAATAAAATAGCTAAAACTTAGATTTAGAACTTAGACTCAGGAAACTTAAGATTAGAAATATTTTATCCTAAGTTGTCCTAAGTCAAGAAAATTGAAGTTCTAAATTCTAAGTTAGAAGTTTTAGAAAGGCTGGGAACAGATTAGTCCCATAAGTTAGTAGACACTTATGAAAGACCCTCCTTGCCATAAAAGGAGAGGTATTTGCATTGTAAATAGCACTTTTGAGATTAATATATCTTGCTCTGTATTTTGGAGAATTATCATTCTATTTCATCTGTGTTCCCTTTGGAAAGGTGCATAGCTTGAGGGAAGATGCTCGGGCCTCCTCTTGCCTCATTTTCATCGGTTTTATTGTGGCATGGTCATTATTGCTTATTTGTTTAGTATTAGCCACAATCTCATTTTATTACCCTTCGGGTGTTAATCTAGGATTAGTCTAGTCACCTTGCTAGTTGGGTAAGCCTTACCAAGGATTTTCATTGTTGTTACTAATTAGTTTATTTCCGTTTCGGGCACTAGTTGGGTAAGCCTTAGTGCTCTCATTCCTTCATATTTCTGCTGAAGCTTTTGTAGAAACTTAAAAAGTGGACGAATCTCTACATCCCTATACTACACTCGTAAGTAGATCTAGCCACCGCACTCACTAGAAATACTTTCAACACATGCATTGTAATTGGCAAGATGGCCATGTAAATAGATTCCAGACATGCCAAATCACATAAGATGCTTTTCAATAAGTTCATTCCTCATATTACATTATGATAGCATCTTTGAAATGAGACAAAAATGTGTTTGGATAGGCTAGAGAAATTCTAGGATCTGAAAATAGCATATTTTATATTGTTTTTGGATCTTGAGATCTTGGCCCCAAGTTAGGGTGGATCCAATGACCTATTAGGCTATATATTAGGGTTAGGGTATGAAAAGTTCAGAGGTGCCCTAATATGCTCATATCCGAGCTTGAAATGTATAAATACATGATGGGATTTCCATCAAATTATCAAGAAAAATTGAGTTTTTTCACTTCTATCATCATTGTCTTTTGGTGACGAGTTCTAGCTATTAGATGTGAGTGTTCTTATGCATTAATTGCTTGGTTTGGAAGGTACTGAACCTGTTTACAGGTCTGAGAAGCTTTTTGTACTTTACTTTGGTTTATTTGATCAAATATATGTGCCAAATTTGCTAGTTTTGGTAACTAGTCTTGATTCTACCTCATAGTTTGGATCTAGATCTTTTATTTGTGCATCCTCCATCACTTTTAGAATTGATTGGGATTCATTTTGCTATAAAATTTTGTCACGGATGTAGATGCATAAAGGGCTCTCATCCAGTTTTCCAAAAGTTATTTCAATTGTCTTGATCCAACAGTCCACGCGGCCGTCACTTATGCCCGAGACTTAGAATTTTTGATGGACATTGAGACCAAATGGGACAACTTTCTCCCTCCCATGTTTTTTGATCCGAATAAAGCTCTGGCCTTCAAAAAATTTGAAGATCAATTACCCGTGGCACGCATATACTATCGAGCAGCAGTCCTTGACGATCCATGGATGCAAAGATTCCAAGCCTAGGTCGACCAATATTGGTTAATAGGAGTCCACAAGTCCCTTTTCACTCCAAAGGACTTGAAAAATACCAAAAGATTAACTTTTATCGAAGACGTCACCAACTGCCTCATCCATCAAAACACACAAAGAAGAGCCTCTACTAAACCGGCATAGTGCCAAGAAACCGACACTACTTCAGGCCGTGGGTCCTGTTGGGGGTATTCCCACCATGCGTGTAAATAAATAAAAACCCAATGTTAGTAGAAATAGTTGCGAGGTCCGTGGCATCCTGCGTGTATAAGCCCATGGCCCGATGAGCACTTGTAAATAAATAATTTTAGAAATAAACTTGACTTTGGGCCATGTAATTAAAATAATATTAGAAGGCCAAAGTTAAGCTTAAGTTAAGTTACTAAGTTTTTGGGATTAGAGAAAGTGAAATGGTGGTAGGTGGGGTGTGTTTCTTCCTACACCATAGATTCATTTGTGTTTCTTGTGGATGGTGTGAATTACAATCCCATCTTTTGCAAATAGCCAATAGGAATCAAGGGGCAAGGGCCACCCCAAAGATGAAAGGCACCATTTGTAACCCATTTCCATGCTTAATAGAGAGAAGGAGACTTTACTATTTTGAGAGCTCAAACATCCTCATTTGCTAATCATTCTTGCTTATGCTCTTGTTATGTTTTGCTTGTTGTTTCTAGTTTCCATGTTTTTGCTTTGTGCTAGTTAAGGTTTCTCCATAAGCAATGACATTGAGCATTTGAGCTAACCTCCATCTCAACTTTCCATCTCTCTCTCTCTCTCTCTCTCTCTCTCTCTCTCTCTCTCTCTCTCTCTCTCTCTCTCTATGCTTTTTTCTACACAAAACTGATTCCAATACGGAGCATCTGGAGTTCATGGAAAAAGTACAATACCACCTAACAAAGGCTAACAAAGGTTAGGCGATAGGCCAACCATAGCCCAAAGTAGTAAATCTCGTGAGGTGTCATGGAACCGCCACCAGTTTTGATGGGGGATACTATTGGAGGGTTTGCGGATATTGAGGCAATCCTAACCATAGTTGATAAGTGAGAGGGATTGGCACCCTATGTGTGTAAGTCCAACCCGATGATCACATAGATAATTGACTAGTTAGAAATTAAAGGACTTTAGGCCGTTTTGCGAGACTTTTAATGTCGCAAGGCCTAATAGTCAAGTTAGTAAGTAAAGGGTTCCCACCAATTTTCAAAATGGTTCCCTCTAAATTTCAAACTCAAATAGTTAGGGAGGTAGAAATTGGCCAATAGGATTTGAGGCCAATGCCCTAAAATTCACTATATATAGTGGTAAATTTGAATCATTTGTACATATTCTCTTCATTTCAATACAAGCAGGTTGGCCCTCTTATGGAATGTATATGGAATGTCCTTGCTCTCCATCTTTTCTTCTCTAACTCTCATGCTTTTTTGGATTTGCTAATTGTTGGATTTGATGCTTATTGGAATTGATCATTCTTATGCTTTTTGTGAGTACATGTAAATTATACAATTGAAGGTACATTTAAGTGCAAGTTTAATCTACTCTAGTTTAAGATGGCAATACGAATCTAGTCGGTTCGTATGCTTGACTGGATTAAGGCTGTTCCATACATCATTTCATTTCTGGAGGTCTTGTCCTTTAGTGCAAGACAAATCTTTAGCATTTATATCCCAGAAAATGATATAGGCCTCTTCATAATATACCGTTATCCAGCACATATCTTCATCTTCGAGTATAAGTTGCCATATTTGAGTAAATATTCACTATTAAGTAAATATGTGGCATCACATATCCCCCCTCCTCAAATGTGAAACGTCCTCGTGAGCAAATAATCTTCGTTTCGACAATTATTCATTCCATAGAAAAGAATACTTTCGTGTCGTTGAATTATTCTCCTTTAAAATCTTCGTTAGGTCAAATGTAAAGATATTTCTTCAATAGTTGAATATATGACCTTTACTTGGTATTTCGGAATCAAATGTTGATTCGAAATATATTTCAGCAGACATCAACAGACATCATTCACATATGAAAGCTCAGCATCACATAAGCAACAACGCCATACACAAAAAAATTTCATGTATTGATGTCTTCGTGTAATCGCTATGCCATTTCCAAATCTTTCTCACTCTCGAGCAATAAGATGTCTTTTTTTGCTCTGGTGTATCTTCCGATAAGTAAGTTGCCATATGGTGACAACCTTACAGGGAGTAAAGTCCCATCAAATAATTCCTGAACTAATTGGAAGTCTTTTTGGTAGGAGGTTGTAGACCATCAATTGAAGCATTTGCTATGTATTCCAAGCTCCCATAGTGAGAAGATAGAATTTTTTTGGAGCTCATTGGCAATCTCAAGCTAGTTCACTATGTACATTGAGTTTCTGTGATCCAAATGAAACCAAATCAATTTATACTTGTTTCTCAGGTTGAAGGCCGTACTACATCTTGTAGTACACACATGTGGGCTCGGATTTCAATGTTTATCAATGCTTTTGATTGTTAATGCTCGTTGTTTGTCAAATTGCCAATCTAGATCAACTTTTTTGTGTCTAGTTTTTTGATAGATTGTTAAGCAAACATCCAATCACTCTTGTGGATCTTTTGTAGATCCATTTATGGTCCTAAATTATATTACTTTCACATGGTATCAGAGCCAAGTACAAGAGCATAAGCCATTGATCTAATGCAAATCCATTTTTAGCAAGTTTTGGTGCTAAAAACTAGTATTGAGAGGGCAAGCTAGAATCTTGATTTTGGTGAGGAGATTTGATCCCAAACTTGGTAGGGGTCCAAATCTGTACTATCCACATGTGTGGGCACCTCTGAACCTTCATTTAATGCATGGTATTCATTTGATCCAAAGAAATTCAATTTGTGAGCTTTTGATGTAATTTTTGGTGGAAATCTTAGGATAAGATTGAGTGCCATTGATTAGATTTGACATAGAGTCATGAAGTTTAATTAATCTAGGC
Organism: Diphasiastrum complanatum; assembly: GCA_029204225.1. Taxonomy (NCBI): domain Eukaryota; kingdom Viridiplantae; phylum Streptophyta; class Lycopodiopsida; order Lycopodiales; family Lycopodiaceae; genus Diphasiastrum; species Diphasiastrum complanatum. The sequence continues at coordinate 7,544,968 of CM055104.1, read as the reverse complement.
TGAAATCAGGTCCTCTAAACTTGTTTTACAGGTCTTGAAAGTACATCAAAAAGTGTGAGGGAGATTTAGTCATGTTATTGTCCAAAAATAGCCAAAATTGACAAGATTTGATTGTAAGTAGATTTCACATCATCTTATCTTCATTCCAACTTTGTGAGGGAGTGCTAGAACTAAGATTATAAGTCCATTTGTTGGATTAGAAATCTAATTTGAGTGAAAAACTACAAGAGAGAGACCTTAGTGAGTTTCTAGAGACAATCAAATTCATTTCTTGGCAAGATTTGTTTGAAAGTAGTTTTCACTTCATCTTATCTTCATTCCAGCTTTGTGAGGGAGTGATAGAACTGTGGTTATAAGTCCATTTGTTGGATTAGAAATGAAATTTGAGTGAAACACTACAAGTGTGAGACCTTTGTGAGTTTCAAGTCAATCAAATCTATTTCTTGTTTGTAGAAGTCACTAGTAAGATGGGATCTATTGGAGCATACCTTCTAGAAGCTAGTGAGAGGTTGAATTCTACAAATTATACTATTTGGAAGGTTAGGATGGAGTCACTCTTGGTGCTCCAAAACCTTTACGAGTTCTTGATTGAAGATGAAGATGAACCTCTAGGTGCACAGGAGTTAGCTAGATACAAGAAGAGATCTAGGCTTGCACTTCATTGTGTGAAGATGAATGTGAGCAATGATTTGTTGAGAGAAGTATCACCTTGTACTAGTGCTAAAGAGGCTTGGGAGTCTTTTAAATCAATCTATGAGTCTAGCAACACTCCTAGAGTTCTTATGCTTAGAAATCAAATTTTGCAAGGCATGAGAAAAAGTGAGGAGAGTGCACATGATAATGTACTAAGAATCAAGTCTCTAAATAGGGAGTTGGCTTCCATTGGAGAGAAGATTCATGATGGAGAGCTTGTACAAATTGTCCTTATTGGTCTAGGAGATGACTTTGCAAATTTGGTCCAAAGTTTTGCCATCCAAGACACTTTGCCAACTATAGAAAAACTTCACAGTGTATTAGTGGCTGAAGAGTGTAGGATGCTCCATGCAAAATCTAGGATGAGTTCCTTGTCATTGTAGGATGGTGATGAGAAAGCCAATTTCTCATTCAAGGGCAAAAAGAAGACCAATGGAAAGAAGAAGCATCCAAAGGAGGCCAAAGAAGAGGATGATGCATCAAGATCAAAGGACAAGTCAAAACAGAAATGCTTCTTTTGTGGAAAGAAGGGGCATTATGCATTTGAATGCTACAAGAGGCTAAGAGCACAAAATTTTTGTATGAAAATATCATTGCTTGATTTGGTTGTCCTATTGGAATTGTCAATGATGGGAGAACACATTTTATCAATGAAACTATCAAGTGCCTATTGGAGGACTTTTTTGTTATTCATCGGTTTAGTACTCCGTATTATCCAAGGGGTAATGAACAAGCGAAATCTTCCAATGAGATTCTTTGCAATATCATGACAAAAATAGTAGAAGCAAGTCGTTCTGATTGGGAACATAAACTGCATGCAGTATTATGGGCATTTAGGACATCTTCCAAATTGTTCTTTTAAAACATATATTATTGACTTTTATAATTGGTTAGTCATTGTCAATCTAAAATTAAACATTCAAACATCCAGAACTATTAGATCTAAATTATCAACCCTTAATTGATTTTTTCCACAATCATTTTTTTGATCTTTCGATATAATTGCAACATATTTTATTCATATATTTTCTAAAAATATCAGTTGACATAGTATGCAATAAATAGACCCATAATATTTTTGTCTACTTATTGTTTTCAAGGAATCTGAAAAATTCTAATCTAAAACATATGTTTTTTGCTGTTTTTTTAAAAAGTGCAACAAGACTTTCAACTTGAATTTCATTAAAATTATCACACATTTCAAGTCGTGTCAAACATATCATCTTTTTTCAATCTAAAAAAAAACTTTATTTGTAGTAACACATTTTATATTATTTGTGAATTATCAAATTACTCGTGTTTAAGTTTTTAAATATATATAGAAAAATTTATCTCAAAATTTATTGTGAATATTTAAGTCTCTAATTTTTTTTTAAATTTTTAAATCTTTTAATTTTATTATTATTTTTAAATTGTTCGATTTTTAAACTTTAAGGTGGTTTTTTATTTTTTTTTAAACTTAAAATTTTTCATATTTAAATTTTATGATTTTAAGGATTATTAATATTTTGATTTTTTCCACTTTTAAGATTTAACTTTGAAATTTTGGATTTTTTAGTTTTTAGTTTTTGAGTTTTTGAATTTTTTTGAATTTTTTAAAACTTTCGCGTCCGCTCTTTTGCTATGTTGAGCATAGCAAAAGACTGGACGTAGAAGTTCCTTGTACTATGCTGAGCATAGCGAAAAAACTTGAGCTATGCTCAACATAACAAAAAAAACTTCCACATCCGTTCGTTTGCTATGCTCAGCGTAGCAAGAGAGCGGGCGTGCTAGGTCTAAAAACTTATACTAGCACCATGTTCCACATATTCGGGTCACAGTAGAGTTAAAGCCGTTGAAATTATGAGTTAGCTAGTAGAAAAGTCTCCTTCGAAACTTCTAGTGTCATATAAAATTTATAAAAGAAATTTGTCATGATCTACTTTGTAATGCATTTTTTGAAAAATGTGTGAGAGACCTGATGAAGACAAGAAAACTCTACAATACTAAACTTAAGGACGTAAACCAATGACAAACCTTGGTTGGATGAAAGGATAAGCTTGTGAGGGGTTTTATGGGCTAAACACACTTGAACTTTATTGAAAAAAATTGAATACAAAGTTTGAAATGCGTTGAATGGTGAAGAGTATGTTGAAAGGCGAAGCTTTTTCAAACTGAAGAAATCGTTCAAAAGTTTTCAAGCCTATGCTCAGCATAGCACGAAAACTTTTGAAAGTTTTCTGCTATGCTAAGCATAGCAAGAAACTTTTAGGGTTTGCAATCTCACAGCCAAAACACATCTTTGTTACTGATTTTTCTCTAAAGTATAGGATGCGAAGAGAGTAGAAAAATGAAACCAAGCAGTAGAAACTTAATCCAACCTTATATGATGCTCATTCCAAGCACACTTTCTGCTGTCTAGTGAATTGGATAACAAAAGTAACCAAAGTATGTGAATAAGATGTCGTTTCTCAGATTTTCAAGAAAACGATACAAATCGCACAAGAAAAAAAAAACAAAATGATACATATTTGACCGCGGACAAAAAGTAGGCTAAAGATTACTTTACCCGCAGGCTAAGTTACTCTGCTTTATAGCACTTCATAATCAAACTACCATGCCTAGTATTTTTGCTACAAAGAGATTCTAGAGCAGCAAAAGTCATGCTGCTCTTCTATTTGAGGTTTTAACACGAGGATTGATAAGTTATCTGCATATTTTCAGAAGCTAGTTTTGACGATTTGGACTCACGCTCTGACATACCATTGGCAGTTTCGATGTCTTTGACTCGATTAAGAGTCTAGACAGTGCTTGAACATTTGTTATTTCTTTCTTTTTTCAACTATGTTTTGATTAGTTTTCCCATCCTGTTCTTTTCCCATGTGCAACATGCCTAAAGAAAGTAAAGCGTATCCAAAATATTTGGTTGAAAGAGATTTGAGAGGGCCCTGAAATTTAAATCAGCCAGTAGTTGGCTAACAGTGAAGCCGGAGCCTACAACTCAGAAGTCTTTCAATACACTAACAACCTTCTCTTTCTTCTGCTACACAGCGGCAGCAGCCAAGCTAAATAGATACATACAACATGCACTCATTAACCCATTCTCTCTTTCTCTTTCTTGCCCCGTGCTTTTACTTGGAAAGCTTGGCGCACCTCCTCAAATGTCCTTTTGAATTCTTGAAGTTGTTTTTCTTGGGGAATAAGTATCTTAACTGTGAATTCGTAGGTGTTAGTAGAATTTATAGGATTTGGATCTGAAACATGGAAGATCTTATGTTTGCCTCATTATATAGAAGAGACAGTCACTGTTGTATGCATTTTCAAGAAGTTAGATATGTATACATTTTTCAAATACAATCAATTTCAAATTTCAACATTCTAGTCATTAAAATTACTATTAAGCAAGTCAAATATGTGTAATTTCAATTTTTTTTAACAAATAAGTTAATGTTACAATTTTCAAACTGGTTAAATTACTTAAGATCATAATTGTCTTTTTTCATATTTAAGCTCAACATTTGAAAATTTGCATTATTTTAATTTTTTTTTTAAATTAATAAAGTGTTCACGTTTGAATTTGTTCAATAAGATCAAATTTGAAAATTAAAAAAAAAAATGATAGCTTATGTTTTTCATATTTATGAATTATAACAAAATCATAATTTTCTAATTTTTTGAAATGTTTTTTTGAATTTAACATTCAAAATAGTGGCATTTTTCAATAAAATTTCAACAGCTTAGAAAAATTGGGTGTCTAGGTTATTTTTTTTTTGGGTCACTGTGTTTCTGGGTTTTTGACAAGTTTACAAAATTTTGTGGCCAATTTAAAAAATTTGTAACTTGCTCAATACTGAACGAAATTCCAAAAAAATTAGATGGAAAGAAAACATTTTCAATGCTTTACAATCTTGCATATTCAGATACAATTACAGAGAATAGAAAATAGGGCAGAATTTGAATAAAAAAGAGGCACAAAATTAAAAAATAGAATTTTTGATTTTTGATAAGTTTACAAAATTTTGTTGCCAATTTCAAAAATTTGTAACTCGCCCAATACTAAACGGAATTAGAAAACAATTATTGGAAAGAATGTCCTTTCAATGCTCTACAATCCTACTTGTTCAGATTGAATTATAGGAAACAGAAAATAGGATGGAAATTGCATAAAAAAGAAACAAAAAATTAACAAAACAGAAAATACAGTCACCACTCATTTTTTGAACGTTTTTGGACATAACTCTCACAAATCACATCCATAATGCAAAGCTAACCCTAGCATGCCAAGACCAAGATGCCTAAATGCAAGCTAACCATTAATACTACTCCATCAACACTATGATCCATTAACACTACTTCAGTGAAGGAAAAACTTACTTTTCTCTCTCTCTCTCTCTCTCTCTCTCTCTCTCTCTCTCTCTCTCTCTCTCTCTCTCTCTCTCTCTCTCTCTCTCTCTCTCTCTCTCTCTCTCTCTCTCCGTTTTCTCTCTTACAAAAAGTATAATAAAGATAAATCCCAACAACTAACAAATCCAACAATTGATAAATCCAAAGAATGCATGAGAGATGGAGGAGGAAAGAAGAAGAGCAAGGACATTCTACATCCACTTCACAAGGGAATCAATCAGCTGGTATTGAAGAAAAGATGAATATTTTGTCTAGTAAGATCAATATTTCATTGGGAGAGTTCCTGCAGTGGGTGCCAAAAGCAAAAGAAGTCTTAGCACAAAAGTTAGCTCAAGAAGAATCGGAAGCCCATCAGGAGCCACTTTTTTGTGCTGAATTTGAAGAATCTAATGAAGTACTCCATGTTGGAGCCGCTTGGAAAAGTGAACAGAAGAATACCACTCTGCCGATACAGCATAGACAATTTTCTAAAGAAGCAGTTGTGATAGATCTACAAAGCTATTTGCAAAATGGGATCTTACAAAGATCAAGCCTGCGACTTTTGCCATTAAGCTAGCTGATCAAACAACAGTTCGTCCACGAGGAATGGTTGAAGATATACCTATTAGAATTGCGGGAGTACAATTCGTCATTACTTTCGTAGTGATGGACTTACCAGAAGCGCCAAATGTCTACTGAGTTCTATTGGGACATCCATGGTTACGAGTTGCGCAAGTAATTCATAACTGGGGTACCGAAAAAATCACTTTCGAAAATCGTGAACGTGCAGTTAAAGTTGATCTTACAACTTGGACTATCAAACCAGTGGTTCAAAAAGAAGATGACTGTTCGTCAACAACGGATCATACTTGTGACCGACCAGAGAAAAATTTGAGAGTTCATTACGATTCTCAAACGGATACTGTCAATTGGAATGAAGCTCTTGCAACGATTGATTGTACAACAGGATATATGTGTCAATAAGATAATCAATCAGATTTGAGCGAGATTCCCTTACTAGATCAAACTTTGGATACACCAATTACGTTTTCACTGAATATACTGAATGTAGCCTGGATATCAACGGAACCTATACCAGATCCGATTGAAAATGATCTCATACCTGTGAGTTATGCGACTTATGATGGCAATGCAGAACTTACGGATGAGCAGATTCTAAATCATATGGGTCAGACCAGATTTGGAGTGCGTAATGTTCTTGATGAACCAACAATAAAACCACCCAAAGCCGTTATATTGAAAGAAGATAGGATCATAGGATTGATGACGAAGAAACAAGCTAAGCAACATTATAATACGGTCATGAAATGGGAAAATCCTCCTCAAAAGATTGATTCAGCGAATGTGCCACCCCTACTTGATAAAGGCAAAGGAAAAGTCGAGGATGATTCTACAAGTCAGAATTCTAGCAAGACATCATTGTCTCGGAAGTCATCACCACCATGATAAATTACTGCTAAGAAGGCTAAGCAAAGATCCAAGAAAAGTCCTTTTGAAAAGGAACAAGCAGATGTAGTTCAACATGATATGCCCGAGCATTTTAAACATTATACATTGGATGATGTGGTTATCATGCTACCTAAAGTACATCGTGAACCTGAAGAACACGTGCCAGATTCAAAAGATATTTACAATGGCCCAGCTAGGACACAGCCAACGAATCTTGCCGAATCAGGAGAACCGGAAAAGATTGTGTAAGTTGGATCACAACTTAATCCTGACCAATATCAAGCACTCCGTATGTTACTTATTAAGTATCAAGATTGCTTTGCATGGACTTATCAAGATCTGAAGGGTATTCTGACATCAGTGATTGAACATACCATACCGTTAGTCACTGATACAATTTCAAAGATTACAAAGTTCTATCGCTGTAATCCTAATGTTGCCGATCTGATAAAGAAATAACTTCAAAAACTGCTTGACGCCAATTTCATTTACGAGATCGAGCATACCGAATGGATCTCACCGATTGTCATTGTTCCTAAGAAGAATGAGAAATTGAGAATCTGTGTGAATCTCAAAGCATTGAACAAAGTGATGTGGAAGGATCACTTTCCGTTACCGTTTACTGAAAGCATTTTGGATCACCTTGCTGGAGCGGAAGCTTATAGTTTCCTGGATGGATTTAGTGGTTACAACCAGGTTAAGATAGCATTTGCCGATCGTCACAAAATCGCTTTTGCAATAGAATGGGGCACCTATGCTTACAAAGTAATGTCGTTTGCACTCTGTAATGCACCAAGTTCGTTCCAATGAATAATGCAATTTGCTTTTAAAGATTATCTGCAAAAATTCCTTGAAATTTACTTGCATGACCTAGGAGTCCATAGTACAGATGCAGACCATCTGGATCGATTGGAGAAAGTATTTGAAAGATATCACAAATATCAGATTTCTCTAAATCCATAAAAATGCCAGATATGGATTTCCCACGGAGTTGTGCTTGGACATGTGATATCAAGACATGGTATTGCCACCGATTATTCTAAGATCAAGGTTATTGTGGAATTGCCACCGCCAACAACAATTCGTGGAGTTTATGTGTTTATGAGTCATGCGAACTACTATCGAATTTTTATTATCTTCTTTGCGGATTTAGCATGACCTATATACAAACTGACTATTGTTCCTATTTGAACAGTAGAAGCATTAGAATTCTTTGAAAAGCTAAAAAAAAGCATTAACTTCAGCACCAATACTGCGTTTTCCAGATTGGACGGTAGAATTTCATGTTCATATGGATGCCTCAAAATACGCCATTGGATCAGTTTTGACAAAACCAGGAGATTATAAGAAGGATTATCCTATACGATTTGTAAGCAGACAGCTTACAGATCTAGAGAAGAATTATTCAACAATAGAACGTGAGGTGTTAGCTATGATTTTTTCTGTCCGAAAATTTCCTCACTACCTCATGGAAATGCACTTTGCATTTTATACGGATCACCAACTGTTACTTTACTTGGTAAACAAGACATGCAATACTGGACGTATTGCAAGATGGTTATTATCATTAACTGAATTTGACTTTCGAATTGTGGTTCAAAAGGAGAAGCAACATTATCTAGCCGATCACATTTCGCGAATCGAATCCGCACCAGTTAACACTGAAGTGGATGATGAATTACCAGATGTTGTATTGTTTTATGTCGAAGCGATACCTGAGTGGGCAGCGGATATTGTTGAGTACCTAATGCTAGGACAACCGAATGAGTCCTTGACAAAAGTACAAAAGAGACAATTGATTCATAAGGCTCAACCTTATCAATTGATTGCTGGACAATTGTATCGGCGTGGATCAAACAATATTCTACAAAGATGCGTTTTACCGCATGAAGTACCAGATTTAATTATTTTTTCACATGATGGCATGGGTGGAGAACACTTCTCTACAAATATTACTGTTCGCAAACTTTTGCAATCAGGTTGTTGGTGGCCTACGCTTCATAAAAACACAGAAATCTTATTCAGACATGTGATGTTTGCTTGCGAGCACGATGACCTACTCACCAAAACTATGAACCCTTGCATCTAGTTTTATCGCGAGCATTGTTTGAGAAATGGGGACTGGATTATGTTGGTCCTATTCATCCTGCCACGCAAGGATCTCAGGCCCGTTACATTATTGTAGCAACTGATTATATGACCAAGTGGGTTGAAGCCAACCACTAATGATTCGGAGCTCCAAACCTGCAAATACACCAAAGAAGGATTTCTTCCAGCCGTTTTTATCTCTCCAAGCTTTCACCTCCCATGAAACATATTTTGACACATCAATATGCACATAAAATGTTTAATTTGGAGTTCGTAAGATCGGTGCAAAAGCTAAGGCTTTCTTCAATTTTTCAAATGCTTCCAAGGCCTCAGTTGTCCAAATCGGTACAATAGTCAATTTGTATATAGGTCATGCCAGATCCGCAAAGAATAAGATAAATATTCGATAGTAATTTGCATGACCCATAAAAATATATACTCTTCTGAGTGTTCTAGGTGGAGGCAATTCCACAATAATCTTGATTTTGGAATAATCCATAGCAATTCCATGTCTCAAAATCACATGGCCAAGAACAACTCCATGAGTAACCCATATTTGACACTATTCTGGATTTCAGGAATAAACTTTTACTATGGCACGTGTATTGTAAGTCCATGGGTAGAAACTTAATTAAATTCTAACCTTTTCATAGGATGAAACAAATTGTTTCGTTTATTCTGCTACATAAGTCGCTCATATATATACTATATTCATGATAGCTTAATACAAATCGTCTAAACTTATCAGCAGGAATAACAAATCAACTCAAAAAGACAATGAAATCTAAGAGATTTGATCACTTGACAAGCTTTCTTTTAAAATTGAAATCTATACACTAGATCTATTCTTGTATAGTGGCTGGCACAATCATAATAGAAATGAGCCGTTATTCTAGTACAACCAAGTGGCAATTTAGAATTTGATGCAGATCTCCTTGGAGTTGCTACATGTAGGGTTTTATCTAGCCTTCTATTTGACATGTCCCAATATTTTGAATATTTAAATATTCTTCTAATTTCATTTGACAATTTTTTGAATTTGAAAATATTCGGACATCTTTAGGACTGTGTGAACTTCAATGTATTTCTGCAGACTGTTCAAACTTACGTATAAACCTACAAACTATAAGAAAAGATTATATACAAGTATTCACAATTATCATCATTATTATCAATTTCAATCAAAAATAGAAATCCAACACTCTTCCTTAATGTGGATCCTAAACATTTGCTGCTAAGTTGCAACATCTTCTTTTGATTCGCTATTGATAAGTTGTTTGTGTACAATTGACGTATTTGGACCTTCAATAAAAAATAGTCGTATCTAAAACATGAGTGTTCATTAGTTCAACTGTCTATGCCTTGCCCTTGCCTTTGAGATCAATAAATTGATCCTCGATAAAGATAACACTCTGCAAGTGAATACTTTCAATTCAACGAGATCATAAAACTTATAAGCTTTGTTTGAAAAGTTATAACCAATAAAAATGGATTTGATACTATGGGAGTCCAATTTCTTTCTTATCTCCTTCGGTATCTACACATAGGCAATACATCCGAAAACTCTAAGGTTCGATAGTTGGTTTGGAGCCTTTTCAAACTTCATAAGATATTTCGTCTAAGAGTCCTTTATTTGAGCATCTGTTCTAAATATAAGCTGTGGCGGAAACAACTTCAGCTTAGAAAAACTTATGCAGTGTCGCATGAGCAAGCATACACTTAGCCGCTTCGACTAAGGTTCAATTCTTTGTCTCAACAAGTCCATTCAACTGAAGTCCATACACTAAGGATCAATGCTTTGTCTCAACAAGTCCATTCAACTGAAGTGAATAAGAAGTGGTGAATTGTTGCTCAATGTCTTTGCTAAGACAATATTCCTTGAATTCGGTTGAGATTTATTCTCCGTTGTTAAAATCTTTTGGATCTCTTAGAGATTCTAGTATGATGAACTAATGTGTCTTAGAATTTTGGATGTTCTAAAGGTATTCGTGTTGTAGACAATTTTGGACTATAATTGCTTGTTTCTTTAGCTTTTGAATTCAAATCTCCAGAGAAAGGTGATGAATCACCTAGTGTTTCATGTAAACTGATTCACATGAAGGTGATGTTACCGATTTGCAGAGAATTATACCCAATTGAAAAAATTATCACCAAGTGAACTTTTCAAACTTGAGATTGTACTCTAGAGCAGAGATAAACAATTAAAAAATAATTTTCTTTTTGAGTACTTATTTGATATTTCAGGTCTTGCGAATGAGAATGATTTTGTAGGTAAGTGTGGAAAGTTAGAGAATTGGTTTTTAATTTTTCTTTTATGTTTTGAGGATAGAACCTATTTAAGGGGGGGAAGAATATTACGTCCATGAATAGTTTAGAGGATTCAAAATAATCCTTGACATGAATATTTGACAGTCCAGTGTGCGAGTTTATTAGTTATGTCTTGTCACTCCAAACTAGGCCAAAAATATAAATAATAACCTTGGGAGGACCCAAGCACATGCATTAGGACATGTGGAGCTGTGGCATGGTGATCAGTGGCTTTATATGCATGTAGAGATGATAAAAAGCACTTGATTGAAAATTGGAATCCTATATGAAATATTTCTAGACTCCAAGAGTCTATATATACTGTAGGAACTCGCCCCATCCCCCACTTCTATTTTGGTTTTCGGTTGCTAGAAACCTCTCCTCTCTTGTATTCAGTCATCATGGAGTTTGACTTTCAGCTTCTACTGCATTTGCCAAGGTGGTTTGGTTCCATAGCTGAAACCTTTGTGTTCATGCCATGTAGCAAAAAGAAAGAAAGAAAAAGTGTGTTGCTATAGTAGTTGGGAGTTTGTCAAATCTTGCAGAATTGAACGCTTATCGAAACTCAGAGCAAGTCTTTCATGTGTGGTCATCTATGTATGTGTTGTGTAACAATATGAGATGTGGTCAATAAGGAACATGCAATGTTTATGGGTGATGTAACTTAGCTAGCGTATTTGTGGACCTTTTTGCCAACTTGAGGCTGTGGTAGCATAATGGTTAGGGGAGTTGCCTTCATACAAGCAAGATCAATTGCGCTTCTTTCCTTGGAAAGAGGATTTCGTCCAAAAACCTCCTTCCTACCTTTGTTGGCAATCAAACTACGAACTAACATTATTTTAAAAGTCGAAGAATCAGTCGTTTTCTGTGGTGGTTGGTGTAAAGAGCAGCGAGATTTGAAATCTAAAGGTCTCCGTTCTGTTTATCGAGGCAGGGAGCATTTTTGGAGATAGCGATGGAGGGAGCAATTTTGGAGATGGTGCAGCAGCTTTTGGTGGCAAGCTTGATGGTGGTAGAGTTGGAGGCTTGGATGGTGAAGGTAAGAGTGCAGGAGGTGGGGCTGTTTTGGGAGGAAACACGAGCACATGAAGATGAACGGGGGGGGCGCCTTCATTGCAGGAGATGGTGGTGGAAGCTTGGGAGGTTGAGATGGTAGGGGGTGCAGTCATTGCAGGAGATGGTGGTGGAAGCTTGGGAGGATGAGATGGTGGAGGTGCTTTGAGAGGGGCAGGTGGCAAAGCGTGAGGGCCGACTGTCACAGCCAGACTCTCTCCAAGGGTGCAATGACCTGGCGTGCCACATATGAAGTACTGTGCCTGAGTCGCCAGTGTGAAATCATCCTAGAGGTGTCAGCCTTCTCCTTGATCCAAGGAGAGGACCTGTTGGAAATCAGCAACTATCATATTAGGTAGAATCCACCTGATTTTTGGAGCTACCAGTAGATAGTAATTGTTGTCACCATGTCATTAATCTAGGGAGATAGAAGAACTGAGAATAAATACAGGTGCTACATTGGGTACTTTGTCTGTGGAGTGTGGTGTGTGAGTTGGGAGCATAGCTTCTGCTGCGCAACTCTCATTGTTATTGCGTAAACACACCGTGTGTGTGATCAGAGTGTGTAGCACTTGCTTTGTTTATGTAAACAAGTGTGTTGAGAGCAAGAGGCATTACGATTCAGTTCATGCTTCCTTCTGTATGGGCTACAGATCAGAGTAATCTCTCATGTTTCATCTTTAACTTTGCATAAATCGTCTCTCTCTTGTGGGGCATAGCTGCCCTGCCTTCACTTATAATTTGTGCACATTTAATGGTGGGCTTTGCTATAAGAACTGCTAGTTTTTGTTGGTCTATTGATTTTCTACATGTACATGAATCAGCTTCCCCTAAAACCCAGAGTTTGTCTTTTTCTAAGTTTTCGAGTTACTCAAACACCTTTCCAATGCCCTATCGTGTGTCACAATCTTCCGTAGCTTCGCCAGATGTGCTAAAAAAGGTGACTCCTTTATCAAGCAAGAAGAACAGGTTCCTTGCTCAGAAACCCAAATTATCTTACTCTCAGAGTTTCGGGCGGATCATTTACCATACACAAGAACCACGGGTCAGTATTCTGGTCGCATTGTAGGTCGAGCGAAATATTGAACGCTCCATTAGTTCCATGGCTGGGGATGATGATACGACTAGCTGAATCGGAGGTGAGAGCCACAATTTTGCTCATGAAGCAAAGCGATCTGTTCCATGGCTGGGGATGAGGAGAAGTTCTGAGCCTCTATCTAAGAGCAAAACCATCATTGGAATGACTCTGAGCGCTGACTCGCATATATTCTTATCTACATTCTGAGCACACCTTTCTTTTGTATCTGTTAATAGGATTCTCAACTGACAGACCAATACGGCACCTCATGGCTGAGAGAAATGGCTACGGAAAGTCCATCGCTGCTCATGGAAACTGCCATGATCGTTGATCTAATGCTCAACAATCACCTGAGTGCTACCCCTCTGAAGTATAATTCGCAAAAAATTTTCTCTCTCTTTCGAGTCGCGAAAAATTCTCTTTCGCGAATATAAGAGACTCGAAAAATTCTCTCTCTTTCTCTCTCTCTCTCTCTCTCTCTCTCTCTCTCTCTCTCTCCGATGTGGACTCGAAAAAATCACGAAAAATTCTCTCCTCTCTTTCTACGATGCAAAGGACTCGACAAATTCGCTAAAAATTCTCTTTCGAGTCGCGAAAAAAAATTCTTTCTTTCACAAATATAAGGTACTCAAAAAATTCGCGAAAATATAAGGGACTTGAAAAATTCGCGAAAAATTCTCTCTCTCTATCTTTCTACGATGTGAAGGACTCGAAAAATTCGCGAAAAATTCTCTCTTAAGAGTCGCGAGAAATTCTCTTTTTTGCGAATGTAAGGGACTCGGAAAAATTTGCGAAAATATAAGAAACTCGAAAAATTCGCGAAAAACTCTCTCTCTCTCTCGCGGAAGTCTGAGCGGAAATCTGAGCGGAAGCCAATGGAAGTCTGAATGGCTCCAGCGATCTGTCCCATTCCACATCATCCCAGCGATGGCTCTTCCTAGCTGCTTTAGCGATGGCTCCATAGCTGCCTTCTGCTCCAGCGATCCCGCCCCACCAGCGATCCTTGGATCTACTTCCACGCTCTACTACTTGCCCCTACACCTGAGCGGACGTTCAACTCTCTCTGAGCGGAAGTCTGAACGGAAGCCAATAACTGCCTTCTGCTCCATCGATCCTGCCCCACCAGCGATACTTGGATCTACTTCCACGCTCTACAACTTGCAGTTCTGGCCCTACACATGAGCGGATTTCTCTGACTGCTAAACGGACCAGCAGCGTTCCAACTTCCAGATGCCTCACCGTAAAGGGGCTCTTGCCCTTCCTTCCAACGCTGCTTCGTCTTCTTCATCCGCCTCGTCTTCCTCTTTCATTTCAGATCCACCTTCACCTTCACCTTCACCTTCTATCCCAGTTGCAATCCCTATCTCTCCGTCAAATCCTATTCTTGCTAATAGTGAATCCATTATAGCCGATCCTTTGATCCTGAATACCCTTGAAGAGGAATCACTTCTACCTTCAGCATTTATGATCTCCGTCATTCGTGCAGATCAGTTATGTTCCTATGAATATCTCAACACAAGTAAAACTTTCCTCTCTTGAAGCTATGATCCAAGCTATGCAATCTCATCTTCAAAAACTAGATTCATCTATTGATGATCTCAAGACAGAAGTTGCAGCTATCAAAATCGAAGCTTCCTCTCACTCGACTACTTCAGCCAAGATCCAACAGCTTGAAAGTCAAGTGGAACAGCATCATACCGCTGTCCGATCTTGGGCAGATGTGCTTAAAGGTCCTAATATTGTTGTTTCACCACCTCCACCTTCATTTATCTCAGCTACGTTCACCGAGAGCCGGTTGCGAGCGCAAAAGGCTCTTAATGTCCGAGTCAGAGGTATTACGAACTCCCATGATGCTGTTGGTGAAGCTAAAAAGTTTCTTGAAGAAAGTCTTCAACACCACCACAAAGATATGGATACTGCATGGCGGCCTAAGAAAGATTCAGGTACTCTTGTCATACGTTTTGCGTCTGCAACTAGTCGTCATGAAGTGCTAAGGAAGAGATCTACACTGCGGGGTACCACGATACACCTGGATGAAGACCTTACTTACATTCAGGTTCAAGAACGGAAAAAAACAAAACAGGAGGCTGTAACGAATGGAAAGAGGTTGATCTACAGAGACGGTATCATTCGTTTTGTAGATATTAAACCTTTTGCTATTAATGAGATATCTAATATTGTTCAGAGCTAGTGAGAGGGTTAGAGCACTGAAGAGATGCCAGTTGAATCTGTAAATGGTCTTCGTACCATATAATCTTGGACATTAAACTCTTCTTAGTTAGTTTGGTTTTTGATACGCCTTAAGGCATGGAAAAGACGTTAATAAAGCTTTCTTTCTTTCTTTCTTTCTCTCTCTTTCTTTCTACGATGCGAAGGACTCGGGTCTCGAATCGTAGAAAGAGAGAGAGAATTTTTCGCGAAAGAGAGAATTTTTGGTAGAAACCAAGAGAATTTTTTGCGACTCAAAAGAGCGAATTTTTTTTCAAGTACTCAAAAATTTGAGACTCGACAAATTCGCAGATTTCAAGAAGGCTTCGAGAAATTGGCCCTCGAAAAATGCGACACGGACCCTCGAAAAAATGCGACAGTAGCCTCTCTTCCAGAAAATTTTTTCGAGATATTTTCGCGAAGGCATCGGGATTTTCGCGAAATTTTCGCGAAGCCTTCAGTGAAATTTCGCGAAAATTTCCCGACATTGGCCCTCCCCCTCCCGAACAATGCGACTCGTTGGCCGGCACACTTCGGCCATGTACACACATACATCGGCCACCCGTCAACGAGGAGATACTAAATTTCCAAATCATCGGAAAATCATCGCCCGTCAACGAGATACTCAATTTCCAAATCATCGGCCGTCACCTAGATCGATACACACATTCCTTGCCACCTTCGACCACCCACGAATTTTTGTTCATTAGCTAATGGAGGTCCAATTTGTTGGGAAGCCAAAATGTGACTTTCACGTCGTCCATTCTAATCTATTTTGCCCTAGAGCATTTATTCAAGAAAATGGTTAGTAGGTTGAAATAGAGAGCATTACCTTTCTTATGACACCTTCTTTCCATATAATTGTATGATAGAAACATCTCGAAATATTTCCCTGACGGCTTCGTGAAAATTTCGCGAAATTGGCCCTCGAAAAATGCAACATTGACCCTCGAAAAATGCGACACTAACCTCCCCTCCAGAAAAAAAATTTCGAGGTATTTTCGCAAAGGCATTGGGATTTTCGCGAAGCCTTCAGGGATCTGATTTGGCGAGGGCTTCAGGGATTTTCGCGAAATTTTCGCGAGGCCTTCAGAGAAATTTGGCGAAGCCTTCAGGACGCGATTTTTGCGAGGGCTTCGGTATTTTCGCGAAGGCATCGAGATTTTCGCGAAGCCTTCAGGAAAAATTTTGAGATACTTTCGCGAAGGCATTGGGATTTTTGCGAAATTTTTGCAAAGCCTTCAAGGAAATTTTGCGAAATTTTCGAGACATTGGCCCTTCCCCTCCAAAAAAATGTACAATTTTTTGAGGTATTTTCGCAAAGGCATCGGGATTTTCGCGAAATTTTCGCGAAGGACAGGAATAAAGTACTTACACTTAAATTACATTAAGTGAATGTTAGTTCTGGGAATTCTATTTAGATTTCCTACAAAACTGTGCGAAAAGTGAAGCTTGGAAAGCTTAAGCTTGAGTTTGAACAATCTATACTAAAAAGCGAGAACCGTAACAAATAGACCACATCGTCTATGCTGGAGCACCCTATTCTACAGTCCATCCATTAGATTAGGAAACAGTTCTCTATATCATCTGCCTACTTGCAATTCACTTCTGCAATCGGAGTGAAAAATGGCTGCAACGATGAAGTCCCCCATTTCAGCTGCGGATCTAACCAACATCCCAGACTTCGTAGAAAAATTCAAGGGATTAAAAGCTTTGGTGGACACTAGCATAACAAATATTCCCGATTTCTATGTCAGACTTAAGAATGAGCGACCCGGCGAAGTAGACACAGCAAGCGTTGATCAGATCCCAGTGTTTGACCTTGCAGCTTTTCACGGCGAAGGAAGCGGTGCACTGGTGAAAGCCATCGGGGAAGCGTGTGAGGAGTGGGGATATTTCAGGTACAGGCTTTATCTTCTTTGTACATTTTTAATTGGCCTTCATGATTTAGCAGATGATGCATAACCATGATGTTCAGGTGATCAACCATGGAGTGCCATCAAATGTTATGAAAAGTATGATGGGAGCTGGCAAGGGATTCTTCCATTTGCCCAGGGACGAGAAGATGCTCTATTACTCTAACGTCCCCTCACAGCCTGTTAGATTTGGAACTAGCTTCAACCCTCTACACAAGTCAGTTTTGGAGTGGAGAGACGTTCTCAAACACATAGTCATCACTTCACCACCAGAAGAAACCATACAGTACTGGCCCCCAGCCTACAGGTACGAGGCAATCAGCTTAAATTCCAGCTCAAGCTGATGTTTCTTCTGTAGCAAGAATCTAAAGAATTCATCCAACCGAAGACTGGGGGTCTTTTTTTAATCAGGGAAGCCACAAAAAATTACATACTGGAATCATGAGCTACTGTTGATCATACTCAGATTGTATTAATAGAACTTAGATGTTCAATTATGCCACCAGATTTTTGAGTTAATCACCTTTATCCAAGAGAAGGTTATAGGTAGCTAACATCATGCTAGAAACACTAAAAATTATTAAATATTTCAAAGCTCATCCTAATAGGTAACTAGGACTTGATATGAAGATAACTCACATTCAAGAAATAGACACTTAACATAAAGGATCTCAGAGGAAAAAATCTTATAAAAATCTTATACAATGTCAAGGACAACGAAGGGTGTGATACCACTACTACACTAATGAACCAACGGTCATAGATCATGAACTAAAACAATTTTCAACATTGGTTGTGATTGTAAACTTGGAACCTTTGCTACAGAGAAATCTCTAATGACAAGAAGACAATGGTCAAGACTATGTCTTCTTGGGCTTATTGATGGAGCTTAAGATGCTTAATGGTCATCGTAGAGTTGAGTTTCCTAATGCAACTAGGATAATTATCTAAAAGAGATTCCAAGTGGCTAACACTTTTTTGAATCTAGACATCTAAACTTAGAGAGAAATAGACAAAACACGAAGATATTTTAGAAAGAGAGAAGGATAGAGCTATAACTTTCGCAAATTTCCATGTCTAATACTTTATGATTGACAATCATGTATCGGGAGATTTCACCTGTCCATAGTAATTGATCCCACAAAATTCCAAATGATTTTGAATTTGATCGATCCACTGAAACTCAGTAAGCCACTTTGTTGAAAGAGCAATTGGGATATCCAAAAACCCATATGGCTTTATGACTCCAACGTGATGAGCAACCCCAACCATAGATTTGGAGGTCCTGTAGCAATTGTCTAAGATTAGCAAAATATTATCCTTTGAAAATGTGCACATAATCGAAAGACTTAACCATACAAAAAAATAGTTATAAGAAGAACTTTTTGAGATGATAAGGTAAGAGTACAATGGTTCTTGATGTTTTAGTAATGGCTCAGCCTCATGAGCATTCAATAGCTATAACATAAGCCTTGGAGAGGCTTCATCATAAGTGTTATGAAAAGTTGCGATTTATCCTGAGAGTTTATATCTAGGAATGTACATTGTTGACCATCCTAAGTGATATTGATACGTTTCTGTTCTAAGCTTGATGTGGTAGACAATTGAAGGATGTAGGCAAGGTTGTAGATGACCTAGACATTGTTAGTGTCACCCTCAATGGGCTTCCTCCACAATTCCAGCATCTTGTGACCACATTAAATGTAAGAGAGAACCGCCAAGCTACGATGATGTGGCTGGAGTTCTTCTTCAAGAAAAGTTAAGATCCCAAACTTATGGGACAACAAAGGTTAATGCACAATCTCAAGCTCTTGTTGCATACAACAACAAGAAAAATCCAAAGAATATGAAGAAACAAGGTTCTAAAAATGCTAAGTGTTCTATTTGTGGTAGGAAAAGTCACAAAGAAGCAGATTGTGCATCTAAAGCAAAGCAAAAGCAAGTTTCTTCTTCTTCAACAAACAAGGTACAAGGCCCTTGTTTCAGAAAGAGCAAACATTCAGCATCGAATTGCTATATCAAACAAGCTGCGGCGGAAGCACAAGTCAAATGGAAATCAAACTCTCAATCAACCGAGCAAGCCGAAGACAAATCAACCAACTTCGTTGGTGGTGGGGGTCTTAGCGATGAGTACCTACTCATGGTGAATCCAAACTCAACAAGCGACGAGGAATGGGTAATGGACAGCGGAGCATCTTCACACATGACTCCTAGAAAGGATTGGTTTTCATCCTTTTCTAAAGGTATAAATGGTCAAGTTGTGCTAGGAGCTCACAAGATATAGTTGGCGAAGGCGATATTCCAATTCAATTCAATTCTGGATTTCAAGTGTGATCCAGAATGCTTTGCTTATTCCTAACCTTGCTTGAAATCTTTTATCGGTTGGTGCTATAACTGATCAAGACATGCTTGTGGATTTCTTCAATGGTAGGTGCTTCATTAAAGACTTAAAGCAAGATAATAAATTAGAGATAAAGGAAAATTATACCTGATTAATACAATACTTGATCAACACGCTTTGTCTTCAAAAGTTGTCAATCAAAGTTTACTTTGGCATAGAAGATACGATCACTTACATTATAAAAGCATCAAGTATCTTCATGATCAAAATCTTGTATTTGGCTGACCTCCAATCGAGGTTAGCTAAGAGGTATGTGAACCGTAAACATCTTTCTTTAGTAAATGCTCAGTGGAGAGGCAATAGAGGCGTGATCTTGAATAAACTTCCGATAGTAACCAACATGGCCCAGAAATCCTCTGAGCTCACAAAGATTCGTTGGTTCCTTTAAGTTCTTTATGATCTCCACTTTATCTTTTTCAACTTCAATACCTCTCTTTGATATTCTGTGTCCCAGAAGTATGCCCTCCAGCATGCCAAAAAAACACTTCCCAGCGTGAAGACACAGGGAAGTCTCTCTGCAACACTGCAATGTCTTTCACAACTTGAAAGATGTGTCTTTTGAGCTATATACACAGAAGTCTGTCTATGGCAAGCACCATCGACAAAAGTTTCCATTGGATGGTTCAACACGAGCCAAATCAATCTTAGAGATCATTGATAGCGATATTTGGGGACCAGCCCAAACTCAAAGTATTGGTGGCTCAACATACTTCTTAACCTTCATCGACGATTATTCAAGAAAAACTTGGGAATACTTCTTGAAGCATAAGTCTCAAGTTGTTATGAACAAATTCATAGGTATTGGTATCAATGATGCATAAAAGACAACAAAAGGCATTCACATAGCATTCTCCAACTAAGAAACTGTATGAATATCAATGGTCACCGATAGCTCAAGCAGATCTCCAAATAGTACAACTCCCCTACAAGAAGCTCAAGACTCAAAATGATCAAAGCTACTAAATGACCAGCCTTAGTGTTTTTTTATAGTGAAAGAAACCTACCTCCCTTCATATTGAATTGGAGGGAAGGTGAAATTCAAAAAGAAAACCATGTAAATGGTATTTCTAGACCCGTCACATGTAATATAACTGCGTGTCCACAAATACTGTCAAAAATAGAGAAGGATGAACTATAATGTGTGTCCATAACACTCCCCTCATCTAAAACATTGCCCTCAATGTGGGCTATAAAAAATAATGTTAACTACCATAGCTACTTTAGTACCGTTGTATTGTTGTTTTCTTTCCGAGGTTATACATTTCGTGCTAATGGTGTCAATCCAAGAGCCGAATCCCCTACAGCCGCGGAAAACCGCTTTCAGTACAATGAAGCTAACCAAATTTTATCTCAATTCTAGTGGATGCTAAGGCTAGATCAGTATGTAAGTACTGGTGGTCGTCGGGGAAACTGAGGCATCATCATCAACAAGTAATGAAGAATCAATAGTTGGAGCAGCGAGAGCATCGGGGGCATTAACATCAGGCAAATCAGCAGGAGGTATAACAACAACAGCATGAAAATCAGGGACTCCATCAGTGTGGGCGGAAGCATGTGCTGTGATGTGCGGAAAATTGTAGGAACTAGACGAGCTAATACGAATCACAGACAACACAACAATCAGTCGAATGCATGCAACACAAAACAACACTGGAAGAACATAATATCTTTTGTATTTCCTTTTCTTAGAGTGAGTTGACAGTGTGACGCCAAGCACCCTGAAGCTCCTCTTACACTTCTCTTTTTTTCTATATCTCTCTCTTCATTGTCCTCATACATATATTCCACCAAGGGAAATAAAAGACTATTTAGCTAATCATTACAAGAAAGGTTCACATTAAACTACCAGCTAACTACGTGTTAACTCTTGTAATGTTGCCTACGACTGATCGTGACATTTTGCGTCTCACAATTGCCAAGTTTCGAATTCGATAATTCGAATCACTTGACAATCCCATTGTTTGATAGTTCGGCTGCCATTCTACTGTTGGTATGTCGTTGTGTCCAACCATAGGTGTCGATGGTGTGTCTCGAACTATTGGTCGTTCAGGGAATGTGTCGAAAAAGGTTGATTTCCAACACTCCCTCTTGAACGATACAGCCTTTTTCATCCAATTCCTATTGATCTTTGTTTTGTAAACAATGGCTTGTCTAATGGTTTGGTCAGGAGATCTGCGATCATGTCTTCCGATTTCATGAATTCGACACTGAGTTCTCATTTCGAGATCAGATCTCGAATGTGATGATACTTCAAAGGTATATGTTTAGTTTTCGAATGAAAGAGATTTTGCGCTAAGTAAATAGCACTCTATGAATCCATCTTCATGATGGATCTTGATGCGGTATGGCAATCCCTTCTAACATCATCTTCATAAGCGATTGTATGCCTTATTTCGCTAGTGATGGACTGAAAACTCTTTTGCTTCGAACCATCAACTACAAGAACCTCTATGCAGCAAAAAATTTTGATCCCCCTAAGCCCTAGACAATGCTCTAATTGCAAGCTATGAAAGCAATATCATATAAAGCATCAGTTACGAATACAACCACGACTGATCTAGAGCTAAGCTATGAAAGCATCACATAAGCAAGACTTAACCCTAGAAAGCAGAAAGAGAGATTAAGGAGACTAAAGAGAGAGATCAATATCATCAGCTGAGTAACAAATGACACAGATTCCCTACTTATAGCCTAGAGGAAGCCCTAAAAGGAAGCTTCCAGTGGTTAGGGCCCAACTGGGAGGGATAATAGTGCGCCCTCCAAGAAGGCCCCTACTCTCCAGTAATATGTTCAAATGTTCAAATAATGAATAATAAGGCCCAAGGCCAACCATATAGTCTAAGTGTCAATAATGAATAAAAAAGGGCCCAAGGCCTGCTTATGCATAAAGTAAAGTAAATGTAAATGGACGTGGCGAATGTAATGAGCCGAGTCCATAACTGCATCGCATATGCCAAGTATGGATATCCAAATGAAGAATCATGTAGCAATGCTCAAATAAGATTATTGTATGAACATCAATGAGCTTAGCATGAGGTATACCATAAGCCCTCCTCTTAAAGGAATCACTAGATGAGTCTCACACAAGGAGGACCAAATATGATAGAGGTTAGTTTACTTATCTAATATCAAGTCTAGAGTCCCTTAAGACCAAGTAGCTATCAAACAAGGATAGCGCATACAAGCATATGGTATGAGAGGGTGGTTTCTGCCCTACCAAATGACCGCCCCACCTAACCATCCAAGCCTATCTTCTAGCAACATAAAAATCAAGACCATGATCCAAATGATGAATCGCCATATCAATGATAGTCCAAATGAGTAGGAGTACCTAATAATGTTGATATTGTTCCTATACATGCTCATAACTCTTCCACATAAGGCAATTTAGGATCCTATTGTTTAAAATATACTCCAATAGAATTCTCATTTGGATTTTCAGCCAGAGGTATTTTCAGCGCACAAAAAATTTAAGCAGCTGACAACAGTTGAGTCATGGATAAATAGATGGAATAGCTATTTTGGTCTACACAGTGTTCCTGAGGAGAAAAGAATTGTTTCCATTTTGTTTACTTCGAAGGTAAGGCTATGTCGTGGTGGAGGGATCTCGATCCTAAGCCGGTCACGTGGGACACTTTTCGGGACGTATTCCTGAAAATGTTCAGGACCGTTGATGAGCGAGACTCCTACCAGCATTTTGTTGAGCTAAAGATGGGATCCCGAGACTTGGATACTTATATTCAGGAGTTCATGGATCTCTTAACTAAAGTACCGCACTTTCATAAAATGTACGCGAAGTGGCAGTTTGTGAGTGGACTGCCCATGGACTATCAAAATGAATGTAAGCGGAATTAGTTAAACTCGTTGGAGGATGCCATCTGGATCGTTCGTGTTTATGATCAGATGGTGGTAGTTTCTAGGAAACAAGTGCATGAGAAAGGCTCAACAAATTTCCGGCCACGAAAAAAACTGAAGAAGTTTTTTGATGAACTTGAGGCCATGGCTTACCAAAAACCCAACATTGGGAAGAAAATTAAGAAAAAACCTAAGACATCAGTAAGGGACGCCTTTAAGCAAGGCTTATGTTTCAATTGCGGCAAAGTGGGGCAGGAATGTCACAGAAGAACAAGTCTTCCTCGAACCTTGCAAAGGTTGATCTGCCAGCAGGTAAAATGCAAATTGATGTTATTAATGCTACTTGTGAATGTCAATTCAATACATTGTCTTTTGATCCTCACAATTTATTTTGTGTTAGGGGCAAATTGTTAGGGAAAAATGTGAATGTGTTTTTTGACTCTAGTAGTACTCATAACTTCATCGATTCTCAACTTGTGCAGAGACTCCAGGTGCCTACCAAGCCAAGTGACCACCAATGCGTGGTTAAGCTTGCTTCAGGGGTGGACACTGAAGTTTTTGATGCGCCGGTTCTTCTGAAGGATAAGAAGGACGGTACTTTTCGGGAGTGTGTAGATTAGGTGGAGCCAAAACTTCACTAGGATCAATTTGCAGACTAGCTATCATCAGATCAGAATACATATGGATGATGTATTGAAACAAATATTCACTTCGGACAACAGAAATTCCACAAGGAATTTAGTCTCTTTTTTGCCTGTCTGCAAGGAATTTCCCTTGGTCATTATGAATTCTTGGTTTTACCGTTTGGTTTAACCAATGCTCCGGCCACTTTCCAACAGATGATGAATGATTTACTTCGTCCATATATGGGAAAATTTGTTAGTGTTTTTGGATGATATTCTCATCTACAGTAAAACACTCAAAGAGCATAGAAAGCATCTCCGTATTGTCTTGAGGATATTGAGACAAGAGAAGCTTTATGCTAAAGAGTCGAAGTGTAAATTCTTTAAAAAGGAACGTTGTATCTTAGTCATTTCGTAGCCTGAAAGGGGATTATGATTGATCGGGAAAAGATAAAAACGGTTCATTCCTAAAACAGTAAGAGAACTTAAGTCATTTCTAGGATTTATTGTTTTCTTCCATAGGTTTATTCTGGATTATTCAAAGATTGCTGCACCTCTCAACAATGCATTGAAGGGGATTATTACTCGTAAAGGTAGCCCAATCCACCACTTAAGTGGAATGAGACATTGGATGCAAGTTTTAACAAACTTAGAGAACTAATTGTTTCAGCACCAATATTAGTCATAGTCGATCCTAATAAACTTTATGTGGTTAAAGTGGATGCTAGTGATTATGCGGTTGGTGTGGTTCTACTTCAAGAGGGGAGGCCAGTTGCTTTTAAGAGTAAGAAGTTGTCTGATGCTCAAACTTGGTATACTACTCAGGAAAAAGAACTTTTTGCGGTGGTGCATGCGTTGAAGACGTGGAGACACTATTTATATGGTTGTCAGTTTATAGTGTGCTTAGATGACCAACCATTGAAGTATTTTTGTAATCAGAAAGACCTTAGGGTCGGAAACCTCGATGGGCCGAGCTGATGCAAGAATTCGACTTCGATTTGAGATAAATTGAAGGATGGTCAAATCAGGTGACTGATGCCTTGAGTCGAATTGGTGAGGTGAACGAGTTGTTGTTCACTTCGAGGTCTTTATGAAAAAAGATTCTCAATTTGGACCTATTTGTCAAAGGGTTCTGAAAGGCTCTCAATCGGTAACTGATTTGCAAAGTGATCAGTTGGTTGTAAAGGATATGAAGGTAGTGGATGACTTTTCCATTTGAAACGGGATTTTGTTTCGAAGGGGAAAGGTTTGTGTACCGGGAGTGGATGTGATTAAAAAGAAAATTTTGTTTGAAGGTCATGACGCACCTTGTGCTGGGCATCCAGGTATACATTGTACGCTAGATTTGGTACAGAGGGACTTCTCTGGCCAAAGTTAAAGCCTTTTGTAGAATCTTATGTGTTGAATTGTGATCAGTGCCAGTGGAATAAAGGGGAGCACTTGAAGGCTAGTGGACTATTGCATCCGTTGGATATTCCTACTAAGCGGTGGGATAGTATCTCAATGGATTTTGTAGTTGGTTTGCCACGTACGAATAAACAAAATAATGCGATTTGGGTCATAGTTGACTGGTTAACCAATTGCTACGGTTATTCCAATAAAGACTAAAGTAAAAGCGTGTGAGTTAGCTCAAATCTTTGTTGAACGTTTGTTCAGGTTATATGGACTGCCATCCAATATCGTTAGCGATCGGGATCCAAAGTTTACGAGTCGGTTTTGGACAGCAGTGTTTGAAAAGCTTGAGACTTCTCTGAGCATGGGCTCTTCTGAAGTGCCATCATAGCAAGAACGATGTCGGTGAAGAAGTCGAGGTCTCAAAGTCTCTGGATGAGCAATGATCGAGGAACAAAATCAAAGGCTTTCCTGAAGTCCACAAAACAACAGTAAACCCTCTCTCTCCTGTGCTTAGCCTCCTTAATCAAGGCTCGCAATGTGAAGATGTGATCTGCAGTAGAATAATGGGCTCGAAAACCAGCCCGACCCATGGCATGTAGTAGATCTTAATGACTAGTTGGCCATAGTGAGCTGGCATCCATCCAGTTAGTTTACTTGCTAGATGGGCAAGTCTGTAGCCTGAGCGATTCCCGAGTATTTCTGCAGGCTGTGTAGAAACATGCATAAAACTGTAGAACTGGATAATAAGTGGATGAAGATTAAAAGATCGATTAGTTGATAATCAAGAGAATAATCCAACAAAAAGGACATCACCTAAGAAAAGAATATCACACAAAACATCATATATGACATCGTAAAGTTTATTTTTAAATTGCTTGAACTTGGTCTTTGAAGGTAAAGGAAGCGGGATCATTTGCTCAAAATAAGCTAGTTAGTCATGCTATTTTGGTCTCTTTGCATCAAGTTCTGGGTACTAATATGGAATTCCATGAAACTAATTATCCTATCGTTCACAAAAAGCTTGTTTCTGGCTTTTCCTCATCTTTGTATTTCCGTTGCCAATTCCAGTTAAATAATCTCATCTGCACATCCTTCAATAAAAATGATACAAGTGGATGTTTTTGTGTTCAGTAAGATCTTTATTATGGCTTTAGGTTTCCGCTTTTTCATAGTTTGGAGTTTTCACAATCGACCTTGCAAGGTTGCAAGATTCACAGAGTATGTGGATTTCTAGTCTTCAGCAGTGCATTGCAATTTGAACACATTGGATTGCTTTTTATCTTACAGGAAATACTGTCTGCAGCTGGATTAATGCTTGTTGATGAGGAGGAATATAGTGAAGCCGGGCGTGGTGTCTATCCAGATGGTTTGCTGGAAGTCTTGAATGCCTTTCACAAGCGTTATAGAGCTCACCACCCAAGTTTAAAGTACATCATCACAGAAAATGGATTTGCAGATTCTCGTGACCTTCGGCGGAGGCCATACTTGCTAGAGCATCTTCTTGCAGCCTATACTGCACTGAAGCAGGTGATGGATCCTAAGTTCGTGTGTTGCAGCCTTTTGAGATTGTTGGCCTTTATCATAGCCTGTGGAATTTCTCATCCAGAAGTATCTCATTGAGTATCAACTATGTGAAGCAGGGTATACCACTGGAAGGATACTTCCATTGGACGCTTTCAGATAATTGGGAATGGGCTGATGGCTACTGTCCAAAATTTGGCCTTGTAGCTGTCGATCGCATTCATGAATTAAAGCGACATCCTCGTCCCTCTTATTATCTATACCAACAGGTACTAGCTTGTCTTAGTTTTTACGTATATTCTTTCAGATGACATCAAACACTTATTCAAATTATATTGACAAACCCAGCTACTTGAGAGAAAGATACACTTCTAAAAACCAGTTTTACCGGGTTTCTTAAAGTTCGTAGTATTTCGTTGCTCAAGCTTCTATTTTTAGATATAGATGACAACATTTGCAATGCTATGGAGTGTGAACATAACGTTGACACATATACAAGCTATAGGAAATGACAAGTTCATGACCAAGTCCACCACTTTCTCGTGGATATGCTTCTTTTAGAGTGCAATTAATGGACATTTAATTAGGGTTTTCTTTTCTTTTCACAAATAGCTTCTTGATCAATCATTTGATAAGAGGGACGAATTAGGATTTCTTGTATTCTGCTTGAAATGCATTAATTTCTTTTTAATGTAAGATTTCATTCTTTTCTTGGCTATTGGTATTGATAAATTCTTGTAGTAGATTTTTGATTTGAACTACAGTCTTGGGATTGAAAATTTGCATTCATGGTGATGCACTTTCGTGTATCATGCATATTAATATATTAGTATCTCTCACACAAAGGTGTCTAATGTTAACTTGCTACCCGTAGATTTTGTCTATTAAGTTTTGTTGCCTGTGAGGTGCATTTTCATGTAGCAATGTTCATTGCATGTTCTTGCTATTTAAAGTTGCTGTTATAGTCCTTGCTTGAAGGTTCATGCTTCCTTTAGTAAAATAAAATTGTACCGTTTCATAAAACTTGTCATAGAGTACTTGCAAGCTCAAAATAGAAGTCAAGATTTCTCTAAATGAAGTGGACTCATGCTGAAAAGTTGTTATACACGTTGAGTTTCAAACAACCATCAAAAAGTATAGATTTTTTTGTCTCAATAGGTCACAACCATGCGCAAAAATGCTGCACAGATTCTTTATTGACAACTAGTAGTACGTGTAAACAAATTGGTCAACATAGACCAAAGTTTCTGGTTCTTTTAGCTCTTGTATTTTCAAATTGGTGAGGTGGTTTGGAGTAGGGGAAAGGAATTCCTAATCAGCTCACCAGTAATTGGACGAGCCGTGACCACTAAAATGAGTATAAAATTTGGTCAAATGGACCGGTATCAGCCTCAAAACTTATCCAGTTTGTAGGAGATAAACTAGCCAAAAAAACGTTTTGAATTTTTTTTTTCCAGGGTTCAAACCATTTTTGAACCATTTTCCAATTCGAACTGGCCGGTTCGAATCAGGTTGAACCGGTCGAATTGGCCTGATTTGAATCGGCTGGTAACTAACTCAACATATATAACTGGCCCATTTTCATAGGTACAGATTACATCTTGATAGTGGAAATGAAGAGATTCAGCACTTCTTTGGGTCTTGACCTCATTGAACTTTCTTTGCAAACTATGTTAAGGACAACTATAATTCATGCCATTCCTTCTATTAACTTGAGTGCTCTCATTTTGCCATTTCAGATTGTTGAACCGATTTCATAATAGCATTTGGTTTGCTGGTCACTGTTCTTTGTTCTCACTCAAGCTGACATGGAAGCTCCACTTTAAAACACTATATCCTTTCTCTATGCATAAAACCCTCCGATAGTCCGATTGATTCATGATATGATGAAACATATCATCAAATCATTATAAGTCATTGTGCTATTTTTATTTGCACTTATTTTCTTGCTAGTCACAAATACTTCATATTAGGCTGAAAGAAGTCTCTTTCTAGCTTTTGTGACATAATGAACATATCACCCATCCATAGCATTTATTTTTAGGATTATGTAAATCTTCAAGTCAATTTGAAGTCTCCCATGAACATTCGTTAAAAGCCTGGCTTTCTGCAGATAACTAAAACAGGACTTGTGACTCGAAAGCAACGAGAAAGAGAGTGGAACATACTGCAATCTGAAATCAAAAGGGGTGGCAGTAGACCTTTTTGTTGTGCTGTGGACGATCGTCAAAGGATGTGGGCAGGTAAATCTGTGTGGTGATCGAAACTTTTTGCAAATATATAAGAGAAAGGGTATTGGCAACACGTTTTCAAACTGGATTTGCAATGCGTAAATTGAATAATGTAGCATATGAAGCTCTTGAAAGTAGTGAAAGATTGTGTCAATTGTGTATGGTTTATCTAAGTTTATCATCTGTGTGTGTGTGAACAGCCATCATGCTAAAATTATCTGATGTTGTCTTAGAAATTTGTTTTTAACAATGTTTTTTAGCATTTTCACCTTTGATCCTCCACTGAGTTGATAGCATAAGACCTAACAAAGCTCTTGAAAAATTGAATTTTTACAATGTTTTGTTGATAAGATAATGAAACTAGGCCTCAAGTTGATGCTTAAGAGTCTGGTTATTTTTCAACTGCTTGTTCATGTGATATGCTCTATTTGTTATTCTTCTATGAGGAAGTAGGGATCTCATTAATTGGCTTTTGTTTTATGCTAGCCTTCATCATAAGTTTGCCCTTCATCTTTGGAGAAGTGAAACTCAATACATTGGCCTTTGTACAAAATGTAGGAAAGTTAATGTGGATGATGTTTGTGCTTGTGACCTACCCTACTATTGGACGCCGATGAAGAGAGTGGGAATGACACAACATCTAGTCCACGCTATGTACAATGGAGTTGATGGTATGAGACTTTGTGGGTGGACTCCGTAAAGGTTGAAGATTGCATGACTCCTTTATTATGTTGGGTATTATTCTAGACATAACATCGATATATCACATGTCAAGCTCCAATAACAGGCAAAAATTGTCAACATTTAACAATGAATTTTATCTAATAAGACCACTTTATTATCAAATATCTATTGATCTATCTGGAGACAAATCAAGAGATGCAACAAGATATCTATTTCTATAAATTAGTTGTATAGGCCAACAATTGATTGTTAGACCCCTATGAAATTGTTCTATAATCACTAGGGCCTACATCAAGTGTCTACAAATAGGCTACATCAAAGTAGTACATAGTGACTACCTTTGACTGGTAGATGTTGACTAGTAGGTAGGTGGGTGTGGTAGTTGTGGTAGGTGAGTAGGTAGGGTACGTGTCAAGAGTTAGGTGAGGCTAGAGAGAGAAATCAAAATGGTTATAAATAAGAGGGCATCTAGCAAGTTTCAACAACCAATATTTTTGTACTTTGATGCTACCTCATTGGAATTTCATTATAATTGATATTACCATTAATAGGATGCAATTTGTACTTGTGTCAACCTAGCTATTAGGTTTGTATGCAATTCGGAATGTGACTTGGGTTGGTCAACAAGAGGTTGCGGACCTTATGGTTAGGTTGAGATGCGGAGGGCTAGTTAATCATTTGGCCAACTATTGATAGACCATGTGGTCGAGGACTATGGAAAGGAAGGTGGAGGGTTTTAAGGGTAGCCTATTGATGGGAGGAGCTTCATTCTACACATCAGCTAGTTGATGTTGACGAGCTTAGGAGCTTTGGAGTGCAGCATGGAATGCCATGGGGATGCAATAGGATACTATATGAAGCGTAACAACATATTTCAAGGTTACTTTAGGAAACAAATAAGCCATATAGAGTAGCAATAGAATCATAGTGAAAGTATTCAAGCCAAATGGTTGTCAGACATATGGCCCGATACCTAATAGAAGATGATGAGCACAAGGCCGATAACCAACTAGAAGTATTCAGAATGTTTACCAGGGTCAAAGCCAATTTTCTAGATCACCAAGGGTCGATGCCATAACATAAAGTATGTCATGTCCATGCATAGACCAAGGTGGGTAATAGCGACTACAAGGAAGTTCCTATTCAATTCGGCCACAATGGAGGATTGGACAGTCATTCTTGAAGATAAGATCAAAATGGCAAATATGAAACGATAGACTATAAAATGAAGCAAATAGCATCCTTCAACTAAGAAAAATGAAAGAACATCAATTACAACCAATAGCAAATCCCCTACAAGGAAGATTAATGAGTCTCTTACAAAGAGCTTAAAGAGGAATCTAAAACATTAGCTCATGGAATGGATGGGGGTATGTTATACCAATTTGGAGGCCCTTACAGGAACTTTCCACTTGAAGTTCGGGTTTACTAGGTCCCAAAATGGTCTACATGCTATGACTTGTGTGTGGCCCAGTAGAAAGTATGAACTGGGTACAAGTTGTAATTACATAGGAATGCCAATGAGCAACATCAGTATGAGCCCCGTGGCCAAAGAATGCCATGACATAATTAGTAGATCCTATTTGATAGGTTGCAACAAGTTTATGATCCATAAAATATATTACAAAGGAATAATGATTGTTAGAAAAATACAAGAGGCTAATTTGTAAGATGCGGTTGTCAACTGCCGACATTATGCAAGATGCCTATGCTTGTGTGTCTCATGAAGAGTCTCATATCACATATCGAAAGAGGGATATTGCTAGTACATACTAATGGAACTTTGCCACACATGAAGGAATACCATGCATGAAATGGACTCACCACGGGTAACGCATATTTTTACTTTGTTGCTCATAATGGAATAACATATAGTGGAAATGGTACATGACACTAGAATGCTATACTTGGACATTCATGGTGAACTATTGCTAGTGTGTGCCATGAGACTCTGATGCAAAGTGGAGGCTATTTGCTACGATGTAGTAATGACTCTTTGATGCATGTAAAGGAGGGTAGAAAGCAAGAATCACACCATTGTAAAAAGCGCACGATCAATGATGAAGCAAATGGGTTTGGCAAGTTTCTATTGGTCGAGGATACTGCAACCTTCTTGCAAAATAGGAGCCCCACTATCACAGTTCCCAATGTGACTCCCGAAGAGGCGCTTACAAGTATGGAGTCTAAGATTGAAAAGTTTTACATTTTTGGGTGCAAGGCTTATGTGCATGTGCCAAAGGAGGAGTGCAACAAGCTTGATGCAAAATCCATAAAAGTGTGTTTTTGTTGGATATGATGAAAACGCAAAGGCATATAGGTGTTTTGATCCTATAATGTGGAAAATTCACATTAGCGAAGACATGATCTTCAATGAGATGCATAGATTTGATGAGAGTAATGGTGGGTAGAAATGCTATGTTCCTATTCTCTCACACAAAGATGGAGGTAGCCTAGATGGCAAGTTTTCTTGGATATGTCCGAAAATGGAGAAGGGAATACAACAATCTCATCTTGCCACTAGTTTCTCCTGTCCAATAGAACAACCTTTCTCCTAGATCATGGCACTAATTTTTTTTTTTTGAAGAACTGTGTTTGAAATTTAAAATTCAGTTTATTTGAACTATCAATAAGACGAGTGATTCTAGCTCAAAAACACAAAGTTGAGACTATGGAATGTATGAAAAGTCCATATTCAGGCAGTTAATTACCAACTATTTCTATTTTATTCATCTCTCAAATAAACTTTAAGGACAAGGTATTGTAGTGTAGGCTGCTTGTTTAAGGATGTGTACAATTGGAATAGAATTAAGGTGGGAAAAGACTTTGATATCAAGGCTAGTGCTTTTGAATTGAGAATGCCATAAATGTGCAACTTCATGTGTTTAGGATTTAGCAAGGCAAATGTCACGGAGGTTGCCAAAACAATCAAACCAGGAAGTTACCAAGATAGAAATCATGATAGAATTTCAAATTTGTTTCCCTTCTAGTTGTTTTCTTTTCTAACTACATTTCACTGTTGCAGACCTTTGTCAAAGAGTGAGAAGTGCTTATCTTGTTGACTTGTTAAGTATAGAAACTTTAAATATTTGCTTGCTACTGAGTTTGTGCTTAGTTAATCTTCTATGCAATGAGATTAGATGATTATTCAAAAACTCCAAACACGTATCTCTAGCAAACTTCCATTTTTTTATTGAATGTTGAGTTTTTGCTATTTGATTGAAGTCAAGTGCTAGCTTCTATATTTTCAATAATTTGTGAATCCTTGTATCATAGTTGTTGATCATAGCACATGCTTACTTAAATCTACAAAGATCACATTTTGCCTCACTTTGTTATTTTACCTTGTTGTATCAGATGGCCTAGATAAACCTACCATGCGAGCTATTGCAGAAAAAGATTGGCGATTTGGCAAGTCTCCAACACAAGATTTAATAGTTTATGTGTTAAGATCATTTGAGGTTATACAAACTCTCATTCTTGATGTAATACAAGTTTTAGGTGGTAGGGCTAATCTTCAATCACAACATGAGCCTATGAGAGATTTGTAGCAATCTATGCTTGTCATGAATTTTCATATGACCTCCATCACATTGTTTTCCATAATAATATATGTTACTTTTACACAAACTTTTGGCTAGTTCTTCTTGTGTGCTACAAGTGGATAATAACATTGAATATATTTTCTTTTTGGTAAGTATTTGCACATGGCTTTAGAACAATGATTAGTGCATTGTCATCTTTTTGAAGTAGTAGTGATGTTGGGGTGCGGGAAGTGTGTTGGGATTCGTTTTTTCATTTTCTGCCAACCAAAAGAAAGATATCAAAACTTTTTGTTTTTTCTAAATGTGCACCTCCTTCAAGAAGATTCTTGTCTCTATCTCAATAATGTGACAATTGTCCAACCCATTTAGAAACAACTTTGGTCCTAGAAGCTTTAATATCTAGGCACAAGAAAATTGTGAACTTTGACAAAAACACACTTGATTTCAAGACGATTGTTCCTATTTTAGTCACAAGATATAGAGAAGAAAAGGACTTAAAGCACACATCTATTGAGAATTACATCACAAAAAAACATCCATTGAAGACATGCACATGTGACAAGTAAAACTTGTGATTCACTTGTCAAAGTTTAGACTCTTATAAGTCACATCAACGACGTGCAAAGAAAGGATTATGAGACAATCATCGTTTCTAGTTTTCTTATACACCTAAAAAATTAATCAACAAATGCAGAAACTTTTTGATTCATTGGCCAACGCGTGGTGTGGTGGTGAAGTATCCTTATGGTCTCACTTGCTCACCCCCTCACCCAAGTTTGATACCTGGCATGGGCTTAGAACATATAGGGCATTATGCCCATAAAGCCCATGGGTTTTGGAGTATATAGGACATTATACCCATATAGCCCATGGGATTTAGAATATAAAGGTACTATACCCATAAAGCCTATGGGCTTTGGAGCATAAACCATCCATGGATGGCAAGTGCCAAGAAAAGGTCAACAAAAATTTTTGCTTGCAAATTTTCCAACAACGCCTGAGTGTTGGGCTTTGCACTTTTTTTGGTCCTCACCTATGAGTGGCAACCCATGAGTAGAGAGAGACCTTTGAAAATGTAAAGCTCTCCCCGTCAAGCCTTTACCCCTCACTCAAACCTTTGGTAAATTGATTGTATCCCCATTTTATCTTAACATTGTCTTCCTTCTACACGTAGATTTCTCTCTCCTATGCTTCTATCTAGCACTTTGTCGTTTATGTAGTCCATCTGAATTTCAACATATTTTGCTTTTGCCTAAACTTAAACTCTCTTCTTATGATCTCAAAGACCAACATTGGAAGATGTGGATATATCTTTCTTTGAGATGGCTTATGAAGAAAATGTAAGACAATTTAGAAATTTCTCATATGGTAGCAACAATTCATATATAAGAAAGAAATAATCGAAGAAATTCATGGGACGTTGTCCCACTTCCTTACATGAGGTAGAACTGAAATAACATCCCCTATATTTTTATCCGATATTAAATTTATGAGTTTCTGATTCCATTTAGATATAGGAATGCAATAATAGCAATTATTACTACAATGAAAGGAGAAGATAATTGTTTCTTCATGAGTTCACAAAGACTAGAATGTCTTCCTCCTATGACCTAGCAAATGTATCCATGGGACCTTGATGTGTTTAGTCGCAAGTAAAAAATTGTCGCAACAATTTACTCATCGTTCTTGAAGTGCATTAAGTGCATACAAAGATTTGGCATTCTTCTAGCAGTTATGATAGGTTTGCTGGACTCCATGGATTTGAAAAAATTAAAAAAAACACCTTTTAAGCATAAGACCTTGAAACAAATGTAAATTAGAACTATATTATGGCTTTAAAATCAACATGCCTACATATTATGAATCATAAGTTCATAAACATTAGAGTGGATCTTGAACACAAGAAATAGATGCGTTTTATTGGAAATTACCTTTGCAAGATCGACCTTGAAAATTAGATCCCTCAAAAAAACGGTTGGCATTAAAGAGCATGTACCAATCACAGCTGAACGAGTCATTCTGTTGAGGGCTCTACAACATTAGAAACAAATTCAATTAAACATCGAACATATACATACATCCAGAACAGATTTACCTCAATGTTGACAATATTTAATTTGCCAGGAGAAATATTCTCTCCAAAAAAATATTTCATTATCGAAGGAAGCACCATCGACATCTTTTTGGGTGTTGTTATCAAAATTTATCTTTATAAAAAAAAATTAAAACATTATAACTAAGATAATGTTTAAACTTCGAATGTCATTGCAAGATTGACAAAGAAATGAATCAAAAGTGATAAAAGGAGAGAACTTATCACAAGTGATACAGAGTAGGAATTAATAAACTTACTTTTCATGATAAAGCACCATCAGATATTTTACAACCAGTGAGCAATCATGAAAGAGAGTCACACAAATGTTCATCGTTACTCTTAAGGACAACAAAATAGAAAGAACTCATGAAGGAGCTACTCAACAATAGCAACATGTTGCAGGCAAAAGAGGCAGAAACTTGCATCTATTGTGCGCTTCCCTTGGAGCTATGACCTAACCAGGGTTAAGCACTCCATTCCTTGTATTGATATTTTGCTACGGCTTCTTGCTGATGCATTCTTCTGTTGACCTCTTGCTCCGATTTATGGTCACGATCCTTCTTAAGTCTTCACCACTAAAGCTCTCTCTCGATCTCTTCCCACAACTCTTCTTTAACCTTCAATTCTTAGCTTTAGAACAGAAAATGAGTAACACATGTAGGACAAGTTCAAGATACCAACAAGGCAACATACACATCAATTAGAGCACCACAAAATATCTAGGAGCATAAATAACAATCATCCACAGAAGAAACTAATAACAATATTGAAAACAAGTCAATTGCACATTTTCTTTGAGATTCCCCAGCATATATGTACATTGTGGATTCATAGTTTGAAAGCCAACTAAAACAAATACCTTCTTATTTTTCAGCTCTCCATCCTAGAGTTGGCTCCCAAAGCTTCATGCTTTGCCCATTTGCATTTGCAGCTTCCTAATTCCATCATGAATCCCACTTGTAAGCATGTCCAATGACTCAAGTCCAATATGAGATAGATGCCCTCTGATGATCATCCCATATCATCCCCTGCAGTCCATCCCTATCAGGTATCGCAATGCCATCCCTGATCACAAAGATATGAGCATCTACCTTGTAGTGCCCACCAATATTCTCCCAAGCTGCTCCTGGAAATGATTCCAAACCATTCCCTGAGATACACTGAGATGTAGACTTCAAAGCCACCATCAAGTCCCTCACATGATGTGATATGCCAATATCCCTCATGTGTATATGGCTCAAACCAAACGATCTACACCCTGCTATCACTGGAATCTACATCCTTGATGCAATAAAAAATTGACTTGACTTACCTAGAATAGGCAGTTGAAGTGTATCTCCCTGATGACAAACCTGATACACTGTTCCACAGCTACAATGACTTGATTTGAAAGGACTTACCAGCTGCAAAATGGCAAAATCATCACACTCACCACTCACCAAGAGCATCCACAGTGTGATTACTGACCTGTTCTTCATCCTTCGTGTGTCCCACACACAGTTCCGTCCAATGCAAGTATGATATCTTGCCTAATGGCTTCCAACTGGCATCACCTTGTACTTCCATCACATGTGACCGCCAATATGTGTGTACCTTCAAGCTAGCCCATATTTCCCTCCGAATGAGATATTTCCAAGCTACAGATGTGTGTGTCAATGCAGCTATCACCTGACTCGACACTATCACTGCCAATCATGCCTGTGAGAGCGTTCCTCCAAAACGCCACCTGGGTCGGTTCGAACTCCAAGATTTAAACCTGATCATGAGATTTTTCACCTGTAACCAGCATACCATGCCTACCTCTCACTTGTGATTGCTTGCCCTCTCAAATTTGTCGCCAATGATGAGTAGTCACACCGCCAAACTACACTTTTGTTGCCAATAATAGCTTTCTCCACACAATTTCGCTATCATTCGCCCCCATACCGCATTTATTGCTTCCAAACACCCTGTTACCCTGCCAGAAGTAATCAATAATGATTTTGAAGTGATAATGTCTTATTGTACCACCCTGTAGCAGGTTTCACCAGCCAAAAATTGCCCCAAATTTGGCCCTACGATATTTAAATGGCGAATCTGGCCCATCACTAGGTCACCCGCACTTCGCTTGATAGAATGGTGACGAAAACCCCTCGCAACACATTTCTCCCTGCTCTATGATGTCACTCTATCTTCTGGCTTTGAGAAGCCAATTTCAGGGGTCATTTTGGCCCAAGGATGACCAAAAACAGGTGCCCTCTAGCCAAGGATAGGTCCTTCCAAAGGTATCCCTTGCATTTTGAACTGAAACTTCAATCTGAAGTTTTTTTGATGAAGAATTATGAGCTTAAATGTCGGGTCCCTTCAGCCCCTTTTTGAAAATTTTTAATGAAGAGAAGGCCTCATTTGAACTTCAAGTCCCCTTCACTTTCCATCCAATGGCCACTACCCATCCGATGGCCCAAATTGCTCCCCAAATCTCTCTCTATTTGCAGCAAGCTTTCTTCACAAGTAGCTATGGTGGCTGCTAGTAGAAAATCAGATCTAGCACACTTCTCTATCCACGGCCGCCCAGGGTTGTTTAGCTGCTGCTTCATAATGCTAGGGCGCCCATCTGCTACTTTTTACAGCATCCAGAAGCACACTATGTAGGGAAAGATCCACAACTTTGTGTTGTAAAACCCTAGCTAGAAACAAAGAGAGATTTCTTGGGCTCCACTCAGGCGTTCCCTGAGTTTTCTCTTGCAACTCCCTACCTGGCTGAGGTCGCCCCACCTCAAGGCATCTGATGCAATTTATAGCTATCTGATTGGTGTGATATTGACTGCAAACAAGCTGATTTTCTCATTAATCCATCAACAACCCACGAAATTGGAAATTTTTCAAATTTCTTCCATTTTCCAACCAATCGAATCCTATAAATTGCTATGGCTCTCCATCACTGCTCTTTGCATACCCATGCAACCACGTTGTGCCAAACGACTGTCCACACTCAAGTATAGCATAACAAAACCAAAAACCATTGTGCAGGCTAATTTCCTACCAGTATGGCTACTCGGCTAACCCAAGTAGCCAGCTACGGGATCAGTGCCCAACTGATATGGCGATAGTGGGTCACGTCCCGATAACAACCAAATAAAGCTAATCAACTCTACACTAATTACAATATCACATTTAGAGCTTGCATAAAATGCTTCAGATCAAAACTGATTTTTAACACTTTCCTCCATAGAAGAAATGATGGTAACATCACTTATACGAGAAGCATGACTAAAGTATAAAGGAGAAAATTTCGAATAGAAGCAGTGCACAAAAGCAATGAGCAAGGTTAGCGTATCATGAGCACCATGAAGTTCTTGAAATATAGCCACTCGAGAAACGTAGTTGAGAGCATTAGCAACATCAATTTGTAAGATGACCCAGTCAGGATAAAGATCCAAAATATCTCGTAAAGCATGAATGTCAGTCTCACAACCACCAAGAGTAGCACCTCATCACATAGTTATTTGATTTGTTAGAAGTTGATAAAAGGAATTTAGGCCTTTTTGTGGGACTTTTAATGTCGCAAGGCCTAATAGTCAACTTAGTGAAATAAAAAGGGCTCTCCTCAAAATTTGAATTTCAAACGATAAGGGAGGTGGAGATTGGCCAATAGGATTTGAGGCCAAAGCCCTAAAATCCAGTATATATAGCCTGATCTAATCACGTTTTTACATGATGGAATGGGAGGTGGAAAATTGTCATCTGATTCATTGTTCAAAAGCCTCTTATAATCAAGATGTTGGTGGCCTACATTTCATAAGAATACAGAGAAATATATTCAGTCATGTGATGTATGTCAACGAGCACGTCGCCCTAGAAACTAAACTATGAGCCGTTACATCCGATTTTGGCTCAAGTATCGTTTGAAAAATAGAGACTTGATTATGTTGGTCCTATTCATCCTATGGCAAGAGGTACTCAAGCCATATATATCATCATAGCGACAGATTATATTACCAAGTGGGTCGAAGCAAGAGCAGTTCGTGTTGCAGATGCAAAGACTATGGTTAAATTTCTATATGAGAATATCATTGTTAGATTTGGGTGTCTGGTTGAGATCGTGAGTGATTATGGAATGCATTTTGTCAACGAAACAATCAAGTGTCTGTTGAAAGACTTTTTTTTTGTTATTAATCGGTTTAGTACTCCGTATTATCCGAGGGGTAATGGACAAGTAGAATCTTCCAACAAGATTCTCTGCAATATTATGACAAAGATAGTGAAAGCAAGTCGTTCTGATTGGAAACATAAAATTCATGCAACATTATGGAAATTCAGAACAGCTTATAAAGTTAGTACAAATCAGACACCATTTCAACTGGTCTATGGTCAAGATGTTGTTATGTTAATCAAATTTTTAGTACCATCTTTATGCATAGCAGCAACGATTTGGTTGGATGATGCTGAATCTTTACAACTGTGTCATGAGGCTTTGCATAAACTTTGTGACCAGAGTGATGGCAGTTCATGCACTAGCATCAAAAAAAATTTGTCGCAAGGAATGTCATGAAAGATGTGAAGGAAAGAGATCTAGCTTTGATGTACAAAACAAAATTGATCAAAGGATAATTGAAATTTACAAGTGAAGGACCATACAAAGTGAAGAAAATATTGTCGTACGGAGCAGTTATTTTGGAACACCTGGATGGTAGAAGATTTGATACCCCAGTGAATGGCAGTCGATTACACAAGTTTTGGTAGCCATATCTACCAGTGTGATTGAAGATCTACTCACTTTTACTTTTTTTGTTTTACAATTTTGTTGTGATTGTTTCACCCCACTCACCTCTCGCGTTTCATCATCATATTGAACAACCATCGTCAGTTGTGCCTATACTCCTTATGGCTTCTCGTTGATCCCCCCATCCTCTAGTACTACCCTTGCCTCCACTTCCTCACAAGGGCCATTTGTGACCATTGGGTCCTCAATTCCATACCCAAGTCGTCTCACCCCCACATTCTATTGCCATGTCCCCGTCCACACAGAAGTTTATGGATATGTTCGATGATTCCGATCTTTTATAGGTAGATGAGCACTTGTGATGTCGTTGAGCCCCGGACCTTTTAATCCCAACTCCTCCGGAATAGGATTCAATCATTTCTAGAAAGCTTTCGAGACTTTTGATTTAGCACCATCACTTCAGCAAGGCCAACAAATAGAGCAAGTTTTTCAGACACCGGACAATTCGACACGCAAGTCCTAGAAGGATCCGAGGGTGAAGATATTTTTGAAGAAGAAGATCTACAAGCCAACCTTCAAAGCAAATCTGGAAAACTTGTTGGATCTAGACTACTGCTGCTACCACAGTATTGCCAAACATATTATTGGATTCTAGTGATATCCTAGGGATAAACACACCCCTAGGTTTTTGGATTTGCTAATTGTTGGATTTGATGCTTGTTGGAGTTTATCTTTATTATACTTTTTGTGAGAGAGAAAGAGAGAGAGAAAAGAGTAAGATCTATCATTGCTTGAGTAGTGTTAATGGTTAGTGTTAGATGTGGATCATAAGCACGTGCTAATTATGAACTATGCTATCGAGCTAATTTCTATTCCATTTTCATTTTTCCTAGTCTCAACCATTTTCTAAATGCGAACAAAATGAGAATCTGTTTCACACTTTTCTCTCAATGAAAGATATAGATTAGTGAAAATCTAGGTAAATGAAAGTTCTTTTAATTTACCAACCCAACTAAGAGTGTCTGCAACTTGGTTAGAGCTGTCTTTGACATATTGGATTTCATGATCAAATTTTTACATAAGCTCAGCCCAATGAGCTTTACGACCTCTCAAATCATGTTGATTGCAAAAGTACTTTAGAGACTGGTGATCTATACACCCTATAAACTGACTACTATAAAGGTAATGCCTCCAAGTTTTAAGTGCATGAATCACAACAAATAATTCATTTTCATGAGTTGTATAATGCAACTGAGGTTCGGTAAGTTTCTTGCTTTCAAACGATATCGACCTATCATTTTGTAAAAGAACCGCTCCTATCGCCGAATCACTTGCGTTAGTTTGTACAATGTAAGGTGAATCTGGATTCGCAATCTGTAAAACAGAAGCTGAAGCAACCATATGTTTGAGTTTCTCAAAACATTGATTCAGTTCTTCATTTCACTCAATAGGTAGACTAGATTGACCTTTCTTCTTTTTCTTATTAACTTTGCCTTTAGTCAGATTATTAAGAGACATTGTTACCTTTGCATATTTCTCAATTCACTTACGAAATAAAATAGTAAAACCAAAAAATGATTTAACTTCTCTAACCGTCTTCGGTATCGGCCACTCAGGCATTG
The DNA here is from genome assembly GCA_029204225.1 of Diphasiastrum complanatum. Taxonomy (NCBI): domain Eukaryota; kingdom Viridiplantae; phylum Streptophyta; class Lycopodiopsida; order Lycopodiales; family Lycopodiaceae; genus Diphasiastrum; species Diphasiastrum complanatum. The sequence goes on along the minus strand of CM055104.1, from coordinate 7,503,122 downwards.
TCTTGACCTTGCTCTCGTCTATCTTCAGCTCTTCTAGGGTGATCTTATGACCGAGGTATACTAACTCATGCTTAGAGAACTCACATGTAGATTCTTTAGCAAATAATTTTTCTCTTTTGAGAATTCTCAAGACAGTCTTAAGATGATTCAAATGCTCCTTAAGAGTTCTATTGTACCTTTCGCGACTCGTACTACATCCTCGAAAGTCTAAAACATGTTTTGCTTACATTCATATTGATGATAAGCTGGCAGACCTAAGATAAACTACCAAAGTGCCAGTTTTGCATCGAATGATGGAACTTTGTTCCACAAGTCTAAAAATTCTTGCAGGTAAGAGTCTAAGCTCTGTGTACCCATTTTGCAACTCACAAATCTTTGACACTAGTCTAAATTGTCCACAACCACAAATGACTTTCTGAATACTTCTTTGAATTCTTCCCATGTAGTAGGTTTGGATTGAAAATCATGCCACCATGATAAAGCCTTTCCTCGGAAGAACAAAACTATTCTCTCAATTTTTTTCTCTTCTAAAATTGCACGTAGATTGAAATAACTGGTCCACTTGGCTCTGGTTATGGGACCAACTTAGCATAGAACAAAATGGTTGTCTATGTTGGGCCATAATCCAGGGAAAATTTAAAGTTTCGCCATTCGGGTTAGTTGAACTGTACATAGGCTCCACCTTCATGTATGCGCTAGAGTGCATCCGGATAAAGGAGTACCAATTTTTGAAGCATAGCGATTTGAAACAAAAATTTTGGAGGCGGCATGCAGAGTTCAAGTTATACTTACCAGATGGTCGTGCAAATATTGAGAAATTTGACGACGCAAGTCTGTTGTTAAATAGAGTTGTACAGTATATACACCGATTGGGAGCAAAATTTTTCAAGTTATTTTGTAGAAATCAAGCACAATCTAGAGGACAGAGTCAAATCCCGTGAACGTAAAGCTTTCTGTACATATACTTACTGGCAGTTTGGCACTTGTGCAGCCAAAACATTATTTATTGTTCAGAATTTATTTGTAAAGTGTAAGTTTATTCAATTTTCATCTACTTTGTTTGAACAGATTACACTTAGGAAAAATTCTGTCTTGGCTCTAACTTCTAGGACAACTTCAAAAGACTATCATTCATCAGTTCCCTTGAAGTTAGGTGGATTTCCAGCATGTAATAAGGAAGTTAACTCACCCTTCTTGCCCTAAAATGAAACCCTAGCCTAGATCCTAGAGTTATGCTTGGTAGGTAGCTAGTTGGTCAAATTTTCACCTTAAACTTAGGTGTAGGTCCTATAAAGTAGGGATGACCACCAAATAGACATGACCAACTCTCTTGACTTGACCTAACCTACATTAGGATGGGTTTACCACATGGCATCATGGCCTCACATGTGTGGGACCCACTTGTGTACACAATTTACACTATTCTACATGGTTTTTTATCAAGCTAGATTTGCCAATTTTTGGCAATTCTTCACATCAGGCACTTCATGTGGTAACACACATCTTCTCAAGATATCATCAACTCCACGACGATACAATTGGCCACCAACAATCAATTGGTAAGGTTGTGATTTTAGAATCAATTGTCTTTTTTAAACTTTGGACAAAGATTCATTTGGTTGACCCAACATCATATATTCAACAATGTCTTCTGCCCACTCAGGTATCGCTTCAAAATAGAATAACACAGTATCTGGAAGTTCATCATCCACTTCAGTATTGATTGGTGCTGTTTGTATTCTTGAGACATGATCCGCAAGATAATGTTGTTACCCCTCCGAACTACAACCCAAAAGTCAACTTCAGTCGATAATAGTAACCATCTTGCAATGTGTCCCATATTGCATGTCTTGTTTACCAAATATAGCAAAGGTTGATGGTCGGTATAAAAAGAAAAATGTGTCACCATTAAATAATACTGAAATTTTTTCACTGAGAACACCATAGACACCGCTTCTCGTTCTATGATTGAATAATTGATTTCCGCATCACTCAGTTGTCGACTAGCAACTCCGATCAAAAAATCTTTTCTATATTCCCCCGGTTGTTTCAAGACAAATCCAATGACATATTTTGACACATCAATATGCATATGGAATTCAATTGTCCAATTCGGAGTTCGTAAGATCGGTGCAAAAGCTAAGGCTTTCTTCAATTTTTCAAATGCTTCCAAGGCCTCAGTTGTCCAAATCGGTACAATAGTCAATTTGTATATAGGTCATGCCAGATCCACAAAGAATAAGATAAATATTTGATAGTAATTTGCATGACCCATAAAAATATATACTTTTCTAAGTGTTCTTGGTAGAGGCAATTCCACAATAATCTTGATTTTGGAATAATTCGTAGCAATTCCATGTCTCGAAGTCACATGGCCAAGAACAACTCCATGAGTAACCCATATTTGACACTTTTCTGGATTTAAGAAAATCTGGTATTTTTGACAACGTTCTAGAACTTTTTCCAAATGATCCAGATGGTCTCTCTCTCTCTCTCTCTCTCTCTCTCTCTCTCTCTCTCTCTCTCTCTCTCTCTCTCTCTCTCTCTCTCTCTCTCTCTCTCTCTCTCTCTCTCTCTCTCTCTCTCTTACAAGTAGAGGTGATGAAGTCCTCCAAATCCAAGGTAGAGCCTCCAAATGTCCTTCAAGCAATCTGCAAACTTCAAGATGCTCCCCAACTCCAAGCTAGAATGCCCCCACCTGCAAGAAAGGATCTGCAAGCCTCCAAGGATCTCTCCTCCACTTGTGTCCTTACTCTTTAAACACAAAGATAGATAACAAGCTGGCCTGAAGTATTCAACACCCAACCATAGCTAGATCCAAGCTCCAAGCAAGACCTATATAGCATCCCCTTGCTAACCATAAACAAATCACAAGCATACCACAACACTCCATAGCATTCTCAAGATCCAAACCCTACTTATGTCCCATACCATAAGCAAGATCCAAACCTTAAGCATACTACCACAAGAAAGCACTCTACACACTAGTAACAACACTAGAGCATAAGCAAAGCAAACAAGAGAGATCTCCCCCTCCCAAGGGGCACCCTACTACCCTCATATAGATGGCCCATGGACCCCTCCAATGCACTATGGAGTTCCATGCTCATCCAATGAGAGAGAGAGAAGCCTAGGGGAGTTAAAGAATCTCTAAGAGCCTCCATAGGCTTATGGAATGTCAAGAGACTCCTTCCATAACCTATGACTCTTTGAATGCCTTTCTTGTAGGAGTTGGGAACACAATGGACAGATTAGAAGGGCGCCCTCCTACTAGGTCCCATTGCCCAAGTTGTGCAAGTATACTTTGGTCCTAGACCAATAAAGTGATATGGTTCAAGGTTGAGGCCCAAGGTTTAGAAAAATAGTCATCTAATGACTTTCTAACACCTCTCTAGATTCCATACCTCCATCCAAGGCATAGACACCTACTTGCTCTTAACCAAGGACACTAGTACCTTAATCTAAGTGTGATGCCACGAAAATGTTAAATGTTAAATATCAACATAAATATGGCATGTTATAGTCGAAAATGAAGATATGGGCTAGGTAAGTATAAATCATGAAGAGGCCTAAGTCATTTTTCGGGAATATATCTCCTAAGTACTTGCCTTGTAATTAAGGGCAAGACCTTTTAAAGGAAAAGACATTGTCTTGGACAACCTTTACTAGGTTGTCCATACGAAATGACTAGATACGAAAAGACATGATAAACTAGAGTAATTTTAACTCATAATTAAGTATACCTCTTATGGTATAAGTGAATGTATTCTCAGTCTAATTGTTAACTAGACCCTTTTGCGGGAGTGACGCACTTGTTGTTTTAGAGGTGTGTTTGCTCGCCCCTAGAACATATATTGATCTCACACTTCAGTCTTGATCATCGAGAGAGAAGAGTTTATGCTTATGTAAGAGATTGAAGAAGTGAATAGAGTTCAGTGAGTTATTCTCTCTTATCTCTGTTCTCCGCACTGTTGAGTGTGAGTGATCTGGAGTCTGCTAACAATCTCTAACGCATTTCATGAATTTCTCTCTGATCAGACAGACACTCTAGTGCATTACAGTCATTTGCTGAGTTTTCGTAAAGCATGCTCTAAAGAACTGTTTTTAAACTATCTTATTCATCTGTCGCGAATACTTTCTTTCTGACACTCGAATAACGACTATCTTTGGTACAGTCTAGCACGATCATTGAATAAAGCTGTATGTATACATATGTGATGATAGTCCCTGCCTGAAGAATTAAGTCTCTGATTTGTCCTCCTGATTGGCATTGACATAAGTTTCTAACGTATTCTAAAACTATTCGTGTTCTTTAACCATTAAGTTGGACTTTAGTTGTTGAGGACTTCTGTCTAGAAACGAATAGTTTGCGAACACGATTAATTAATTGTCTGCACAGTCGCGAATACATCGAACAATTCTTGATTCTCTGTTGACACCTTAATCAGCCAGAGTGTAGTACCACTGTACTACTCTAATAACATCTCATTTGTAGAACGCACTTCATCCAATTCGATAGAGGCTAGATTGTTATTTAGAATTTATTAACACTACCCATTCCAAATATAAGTAATACTGGTTACTTTTTAATGTCTGTCGACAACCATAATAACACTCGAAACCACTTGCCATAATTGTACCAAAAACATAACTTTCTAAAGCTGTCCTCTGTGGGAACGACATTATTTACTATAAAATCTATATTAACCTTGTTGGTATAGTACGACATATACCAATTTTTGGCACCATTGCCGGGGATAGTTTAGGAAAGTTATAAGAAATCTGACAAATCCATTTCCATCTCTAGTGTATGTCAGATAGAGAATCCAGATTAGAACGATACCGTAAGCTTAGAGAGGAATTTTTACAAAGACAAAGTGAGAATACTAGTCTAAGAAATCTAGACGAAATCACTGCCCAATTACTTGAACTCCTAATTAGCTTTAGTATGGAGGGTCCTGCTGCACGTTTTACTTCTATCTCCAAAATTAAATATGATTATTTTAAAGGGACTTCTTCCGATGATGCAGATAGCTATGTCTCACAATTTGAGTCAATCGCTAACGAGGGAACTAACATAGACAAACTACGAATTTTCCCTGGTCTGCTAAGAAAGCAGGCGCGCATATGGTACAGTCAAGTTGAACCAGGCCGTGTAGGAACCTGGTACTTGCTGAAAGATGTGTTTCTGAACCAGTTCAGAGAGATCGATTACAAATCTAGAATTCTTGGACGTTTGAAAAATGTTCAGAAGAAGAGTAAAGAATCCTTTCGCAAATATACACGTAAGGTATAGAGAGCCAGGACATTTTTCTCCTGACTGTCCTCAACCGTGAAAGTCGATTGGTTATGTACCATTATGTTTGAATTGCAGAGAGCCTGGCCACAAGTATCTTGATTGCCCTCAGCCGCAGAAGCCGTGACCCAAATATCAGTATGTAGCAACACCAACTGCTGCAGACACGAAAGTGAAAGCTGCGACTGATGCTATTGTGCAGAGAATTGACGTTATTGAGAGAAAAGTGGCAAAGACAGAAGATTAGTCCTGGCCAAGTGACATGGAGAAATTAGTCAAAGTCACAATGAGAAGCAAAAGCTCCTCGAAACCTGATCAGAAATCTTCGACAAAGCGCAGAAAATCCTCGAAGAATAAATTCTCTAGAAAAACAATGAACAAATCTATGACTAAGGAAGATCTCAAAGATGACCCTGACTATGACCGCAATGCTGCAAAGTTATTTGCAAAAGATATCTCGGCAGAAGCAAAGGAAATCATCAACGCTGAACTTCTGACAGCTGCTGCAAAAAAGGTGGTCACTTTCAAGGAAGAGGACGAAGAAATCGCGAAGACGAAATTGTCTAGTGCTATTATTGATAAACCAACCTCAAAATCAAAGACGAAAGAATATGACATCGTGACTGATATTGGATCCCTTCGTCCGAACATTACTTTTGAACAACTGTTGGCGGATAACACTTATTACAGAAAGCAACTGAAAGGTCTTTCTGTGCCCAAATTTTTTTTTTTTCTGCCAGATGGTGGTGTTTTGTCTATTGATTTAGGTGATCTCGGTGCACCTGAGATTGATATTACCATTGCGGGATGCCCGATCGAAAAAGTGCTGATTGGCTCTGGTTCCAGTGTAAATATAATAACAGAAGACACCGCACATGCCCTGGGGCTGACTGACATTCAACCGACACAGCGAAACATCAAGTTAGCCGATTCGACATGACAAAAACCTGTTGGAGAACTGAAGGATGTCACTGTCTACATTCAAGCCAAGCCATTCACAATGAATTTCATTGTTATTAAAACAATCGATTTGTCATCCTATTTTGTGCTGATTGGACGACCTTGGCTTTATCAATCAAATGCAAGTGTACATTGGAAATCTAGAGAGCTGAGATTTCATACTGGTGAGACCAATAACCGAGGTAAGCCAGCAGAACAAATCATAACCTGGAGTCATGACAATTATGAAGGTGAAACTCCTTTGTCCAACACCAGCTTTACATTAGAAGAATCTTTGTATGCCTTGAATGTTTTTCCCAATGGATCTGATATTGAAGTGTCGTACTTTGAATGTTATGAGAATGCTAATGACAAAGAATTCTTCGATGCCTGTGATGCTGAAGTGGATGTTTTGTATGAAGAAATTAACGTTGCAGACACGAACTCGAAAGAGTCTAATGATTCGAGTGACGAATCTGAACACGAATTGGTAACAAGAACCAGGTTAACGACAAGAAAACATCTATGGAGTCAACCATGCGTGAAATACATGGCCATACAAGGCCAGTATGATAGAAGGTATCATTTTACTAGATTCTATTGAACTGATTGAACTTGCACCTGCAGATTGTGCATGTTTCGAAGTCACTTGGAAAATCGGAGTTAGTGGAATTCACTGAACTATTGAAGGAGTATCAAGACGTTTTTGCTTGGTCGCTCGACGATTTGAAGGGTATACCTGCAAAATTCGAAGAACACCAAATTGATCTTAAGGAAGATGCTGTACCTATTCGACAAAGACAATATCGTCTCAATCCTAAGTACTCTCTCATGGTTAAGGACAAACTTAACAAGCACCTTAAGACAGGTATAATCTATCCGTTTTAAGTAGTGAATGAGTTTCACCCATTGTTGTCATCCCAAAGAAGAAGACTGGCAGAATAAGAATATGCCAGGATTTTCGCAAACTCAATGTTGCCACAAGAAGGACCATCATCCTCTGCCTTTCACTGATTCCATCCTAGATCAGGTTGTTGGTCAAGAGTGTTACAGTTTCTGTGGCGGCTTTTCTGGATATAATCAGGTTGGAGTGCAAAAGGAGTTCACTATGGATTGGGGCACTTATGCCTACAACAATATGCCCTTTGGTCTTTGTAACGCTCCAACGACTTTGAGCAAATTATGATGTTAATCTTCACTGCCTTCCTGAGAACTTTTCTCGAAATATTTATTGATGATTTCTGTGTATACAGTGATATAAAGACACACCTACAGAAGCTGAAATTAACATTGCAACAGTGTCGAGATACTTGTTTATCTCTTCATCCACTGCACCCAAAGCTGATGACGGATCATCCACGACAGATCATACGATTGACCGCCCAAGGCCAGCCAAGGGAGGTCACTATCATTCAGAGACGTATGTCATGACATGGACAGATGCATTAGCCCCACATTTGGCATAATCATTGTGAGACACCAATCTTGGTTTTGGAAGCAATTTTGAGTGATTCTCTCCATTTGTTTACATTTGTTTTGATTGTTTTGAGATTCTCAATGTGTACTTGATTTTCAGGTTGGATTCCATACTCAGACAGTGTTTCACACGTGTGAAACCAAAAAGTACACTTATCTTCAATTAATGATTGTTCTTGTTAGGATTTTGTGTCTAGAATTGATCTAGATTGATCTTAATCTCAAGTAGATTGATAGATCAAGTAATCTGACAACCAATCCCTCTTGAGGATCAGATTAGGATCCACTCTTGGTCCTTTTTGTACTTTTTTCACATGGTATCAGAGCCAAGTACAAGAGGTTTTGTTGAAATTGATAGGGATAATCCAAATCAAAGCCAAAATTAGCAGTTTTTAGGAAACTAGTCAAATTTTGTGTAGCGAGTTGGATTTGATAGCTATCCTTAAAATATTTGGTCCAGATCTTGTTGTGGGCTATAGGAACCCTTTTCACACGTGTGAGGCCATACAGAGCCGATTTTGGCTGAGAAATTTCAAAAATTTGTAGAATTTGACTCAAACCCATTTGAGTGATTTTTGGTGCAAAATCAAGCATTTTCTATAGTAAATCTAATCCTTTGATTAGTTCTTGGATTAGATCAGCCAAAAAATTAAAATTGAAGCTTGAAATAGGTGCATTAATTGATCTTCTCTGATTTTTTGAGTACATGTCAAAGTTGAGAGAGAAAATTGCCAAAAATCATAGATTAAGGAGTGATATGCAAGGTGAGAGGATGAAATCCACTGTACCATCACTCTAGATTTGTTCAAGAGTGATAGGGTCAAGTTTAGAAGCATCAATTTGCTAGAAAACATCTTTGGATTTGTCCTCCA